>JBBBDQ010000773.1:3965000-4072500 GCA_037127315.1 Ascarosepion bandense
GTCTACTGCAGAAAGCAATTGCAACCTACTGTGGGATAATATTCTGCCCAGTCAGTCATGTCTCTTTCGAGACATGATCGCCCAAGCGTGTATTACGTATGGCACTTAACTGACTGATAACTTTTTAGCTTTACTACTGATTCCTTTTTGCTTAATTATTTACTGTATGATTATAGCTAACAAGGTCTAATACATATATTCCAAACTCATCATAGGTTTTTTTATTATATAGCTTTCAATCTAATAAACCTAATTATCTACTGAATTATCTAATAAGCATAAACTATCTATTTACTCTTTTGCTCTCAGCCAGAAAAATGTACTTTGTAATTTTATTCATTATCCATTTTATGGGAGTACAATCAGAATTAGAAATGAAGAACTTCTTGATGCTGTTTATCAGTAATTGTTAAAATTGTTGCCTATGTTCACAGGTCCATTGACAGAAAATTACTTCACCCCCACCCATGGAAAAAGATGTTAACTAATTTTAGTGTGCAAATTCCTACTTGCTTCTTTGCTGATTTAAAAGCAGATCCCCCTCATTCAAAACACTCTGGTAGTGGGCCTCTGTTTCCAACAAATGTGCAGTATATCTTATGTTACAAAAAATAATAATCTCTAAAAGAAGAATGTCTTGTTTTGGAATAAATTTGCAATTAATATTGCTTTCAGAAAATATAATAATACATATTCATTTATGTTCAATTAAGTAGTAATTAAAACCAAATAAAATGAGAGAGTTTCATTCAAAGTAAATATATTTAGTTATGGTTGTGTATCAAGTCAAAATTATTTTAACATTTTGTAAAGAGTAAAAACAAAAAATGTTTTGTTGTAGAAACACTACAGTGATTTTCAAAATACTGCCCCTCTGTTTGGCAGATTTGGAATATAAGGCTACCTTTTTTCTTATATTCCCATTATTCAACTGGTCAGTGTCTCTACAAAATATTCAATTGTCAAGCCTGTTTACTGATCATAGCAAAGCATTATAGAAAGTTCCTCAATACATAAATCATCGGATTTTTATCAAAATATTTCATTTTAAAAGATTCTCTTTGATATCATTTGATGATTTACAACTTCATTATAAGCTTCAGTGATCAGCTATTTTCATAACAATTGTATTTGCTTACATTTCCTTTGCAAATGATTATTATTTTGGCAGAACGTGTACTTGAGAAAACCGTTTTAGGTAAGGTGATATTTTAAAATGATTTATCCTATTTGTTGATTCTTTTTATTGAGTTTGCAAATATTAAGCTGAAAAGAAATCTGGCATGAGGAAAAATTTGCTGAAAGCTAACTGATCCATCAGCTTTTAAGACGAAGAAGGAAGGACTATAGGGTAAAATTCAGTTAATATAACATACAGTTAAAGTGACAAAAGGCCAAAAAATTCAGTAAAAATTAATGGGTTGATGAAAACCATGCTTATGCAAAAAAAAAAAACAAAAAAAAACAAAGGTATAGATGTAGTTTACTTTGCATCATATGGTGGAGGTAATTATTTTTTTAAAACAATTCTCATGTAGTCCTATTTTAGTATTTATTCACATTCTATTTGTCTAGCTATAGCTTTATATATGAAGTAATAAATTTGATTCTATCATATCAGCAGATTTTTGAAATCATATCTCACAAAATGTAGTCTGTATATCTACAACTGATCCTTGAGTAGGAAAGTGGTTTGAAGAAAAAAGATTTGCTTTTAGCTTCTCTGTGATTGCTAATGATAGCATATAGTGATCTCATAATTAGTTCTATTATATATAGCTATCTATTGCAGACTGATTTTAAGAGAAATGTTTTGTTCAGTAAGAATTTGTTCTGTAAAAATGTGATGTTACTTCTTTTGGCTCATGCCAAGTATCCTATCTTCTATTATGCATGGTGTGGGTAATCATGGATCAATATTTCGTAGCTCTTAACAGTGTTTGTCTTCTTTTATTCATCTCAGTCTTTGTTCTGCCATCCATATACACAATCTCATTTGGTAGGATACTAAGTGTTTACTTCTACACCTCTTTCTTTCAGGATGTCCTGTAAGTGTCCAATTTTTCACACTCTTTCTTCATTATATATTCCAAATATTTCAGCTGCCTCTTTCTGATTCTAAGTAAAAGCATTCCTTTTGTTCACATTTTCCTTAAACATGTTCTATTCATGGTAATCTCAGCATCCTTCTGTAGAACCACATCTCTCTTGTTTTAAGTATCCTCTTCATTTCTGAGGAAATTGTCCAGCATTCACTACTATATTAGAGGATTGATATTACATAGCAATTTGACACTATATTTTTTCTTTCTAATGAAATTTTCCTGTTTATTAATAATAAGTTTAGCTTTTGGAAGGAATCTTTTCCTATTCCAGTACCTTTTGATTTTGAGATCATATTTTTCAATTGTCTGATATAACACTTCTCAGTTAAATTTTGTGTTTAATTCTGATGTCTCTAATTAATAGGCAGCATCTTGAGCTTTCTCTCTTACTAATGTCCATACATTATATCTTCTTACAATTGATATTTAGTCCTTTCTTCTGTCTTTCTTTTACTACCTTATCTAAGGTTTTCTGCAGGTTCCTTTCTGTCTGTCATCAATATAGTGTCATCTACATCTTACGTTGTTAAGATTTTGTTCAGCAATAATAAATCCTGATATGGCTTATAGTTCTCTTAGGATCACTTCACTGAGTAGGTTAAATAAATCCAGAGAGAAGTTGTATCATTGTTTTCTGTTCATTTCTATTTTTCTATATTTGCTCAATTCATTTTCTAACTGTATGCAGGTAGTTTGCTGCCAGTAAATGTTCTGGATTATTCTAATATTTTTCCTAAATAAGTCAAGTTTTACTAGCAGTTCATATAGATCTTTGTGCTGTATCTAATCAAATGCTTTTGTGTAGTCTATGAAACCTAGTTAGATGTCCTTTTGGATTTGTATTGCTTGCTCTGATAGCATTCTGATCACAAAAATTACATTTAGATCTTAAAAATAAAAAACGTATCCTATACATAATTAAAATAATCTATATTGAAATTTTTGAAATTAGGTATTATCATTATTATATGCTTTGCTATTCATATCAGCATGCTCATCTTGATTGTTATATTCACAACATCTGGCCTTCATTAGGTACCTGTTTTCATACTTGGTAACCTTTTTAGATTTTCAAGCTGAATTCTTTATTCAGTCTATGAAGTAGATTGTTCTCATTCTGTTTTCTCTGACTGTTTGACTTATGGCAGTAAATACTCACCACTCTTATTCACTTTTCCATTTCTTTAACTTTAACCAGAATATGTGACTTTTTGATACTACCAGACCCAGAGATTAAACTTACAATTGCCAGGGTACAAAATACAGTAATTCTGAAACGTCACATACACTTGTTCAGTGTAAGAAATTTGGACAAGTGAGGCAGAGGATAATAAAACTGGTGAATATTAACTGATATGATATACCCACTGATATGATATACCCACTAAGCATGAAAACCAAAGTGAAGAAGGTCAAATGGTAAAACTGTTAAAAGCATAACCACCAAGAAGAGCATTCTGGTTCAATAGCAAGGCATATAATGATAAAATATTCTAAGAGCAGTGGCTGATATTAAAAGTTTATTTTGTATATCTGATATCATTTCCTGTTCTTAGGAAAGCAAATGCTATTTTAATCTCAATAGAATGATTAATGATTTTAGTATGAGTGACAATTGTTTTATTAACATGACTGACCAAGTTTTCTTATAATTATGCATGCTTTTTCTTAAGCAGCATGAACATGTATTGATTGCAATTTATGCTATCATCTAAATGGTATAAACAAGAAATATCATTATTTCTTTAAAATATACATTATATTACATTAAATTTTTCTGCTAATATAATTTCACTGTTTGAGTCTTTTAATTCCTTTGTAGAGCCATTGTGTAAGTTTTGCATTCAATATAATTGGAAGATGAGGAATATAATGCTAGCTTTTTTATTATATTCCCATTATTCAAGTGATCATCTTATCAGTGTCTCTACAAAATATTTTAAACCATAAAGCCTATTTACTGATCATAGCAAAGCATTATACAAAATTGTGTATTTAATGTGCAAACCATCAAATTTTTGTCAAATCTTTATCATTTTAAAAGATTCCCATTGATAATATTTGATGATTTACAACTTTCTTCATTGTAAGCTTCAATGATCAGCAAGGCTTGTTAGTATTGATATTAACTGCTTATTTTCACTTTTGCAATTTGCAATTGTTTTGGCAGAAATTGGTATTGAAAAAGAAAAGAAAGGTAAGCTGCAGTAAGCATTTATAGCACATTAAAAAGTAAATCATTAACTTTGATTCAATGAATAGTATTTAAATTTATCAAAGATATTACATTGGAAATTAACTAAATTCCTGATAATACTGATATATACTAATATAAAATAAAATCTGTTCCTACATAGCATAATTTAACACTCAAATATGCCCACAAGTTTATAATCCATGGATCTCTGAATATACCTGAAATCAGGCAGCATTGTATTTCAATACACAGTGTTAACACACATCACATGATCAACTAGAGGTAATTGAAATTTACAACTTTTATAAAATTATAAATTTAAAAAAAAATATATTTCATGAGCAGTAATACCAAAAAAGCTAAATTTGGTATCACTTGGAAAGAAAATCAGTTTGTCTTCATATAAAATTACCTTCTAATAATTGATTCTGACTGGTTACTGAGATATTAATTAAATTGAACTAACATCACATATTCAGATTTTTCAACAATATGTTCAGGGATTTAATAAAATGAAACCTCTTAAGGGCTGATAGGATTAAATAAACAGCTTTTATAAAATATTACAAATATTCTTTGGACCATTGAATTTCTTTGTGTTGTTGATACTATTACCACAATTTTTAGGACAATATATTCTTTGGACTTCTTCAAGTATATATTCCATAAGGAAGGAGAAAAATGTCCTATTTCTTTATAAAATGGTAACAGAAAAAAGGTTGATAATATACTGAGAGAATCAGTTCATTTCAGCAGCTCTAGATACACATAAAATCCTTACCAACATTATGGGACAGTTTTCCAATATTTTTGTTAAAATTTTACACAAAAATACATTAATCTTATTTAAATGTTTATGTTCATTTTTGTAGAGAGACTGTAAATGTTCTTTTTGCAATCACTGCCTTCTTTAAATGGCAGATGTGGAATATAAGGCTAATTTTTCTATTATATTCCCATTATTCAACTGACCAGTGTCTCTACAAAATATTAATTTGCAAAGCCTAATTACTGATCATAGCAATGTGTTGTACAAAGTTGTACATGTAATACATAAATCATCAAATTTCTCATAAGTTTTAATCATTTATAAAATCATTACTATTAATAATATTTGATGATTTACAACTTTGTTCATTGTAAGATTCATTGATCAGAAAGGTTAATTTCTTAATGTTTAACTGCATATTTTCACTTTGCAATCGGCTTATTTTAGCAGAGGATGCAGTTGAAGAATCAGTTTTAGGTAAGGAGATATTTGAAAATGATTTCTTTTTATATATTTTCTTTCTAATTATTTCAGTATCTCAATGTTGTCTTTTCTTGATCTTCACATTTATAACATATATTATATTAAAAAGAATACTTAGTTTTAATTCATTAGTGCATGCATAATTTTGTGAACTTTATTCTGGTGTAATCACAAATAAATAGCTTATGTATTATACATAGTTGAAATTTTTTATTTAGCAAAAGCTTTTCCTGATAATTATACAAGTTAAAAATGAAAGTAACTGAAAAATAAATTATTTGTAGATAATAAGTGATAGATTTTCCTGAAAGGAAGTATGCTTCATTATGGTGGTATATTATATTTGATTTGTTATTGTTTAGAAGATATTAAAAATAAATATGAAAATACTAATCAAATTTAAATTATCTTCAAATATATTTTTCAGAGTATCATTTAAAAAATTAGTTTCAGATTCTATTTTAAAATTAAATCTCATTTTGGTCAAAGAGCTGCTTAATTTAACAAATTATCTTAGGTTTGAAATCAGTACTATATGATAATTTTAAAATTATTTCCTTTCATAAGCAACTAGCAGTTTCACTCATGTAGTTTAAGGAATAATAAGAATAAAAAACATATGATGAATTTGCATAGCAAATACTTACACAACATCTACCCTCATCACTTTTATAGATATAGATACCAATATAGAATGTCTTTATTGGATTCAGGTGGGAGGGGGAGGGGCAACATATATAGATATAGATAATATAAAGTGGGGTGATCGATTCTATATTATAATCAATACATAAACTGATCCCTGACTTTGTGGAGTGATAATATATATTTTTCTACTCCTAATTTTGACTTTCTGAAAAATTTCAAGGTGCTGTTAGCATTTTAAAATTTGATCTACATCTGAGCACAACACCTGTTGCGCTAGACCGTAAAATGCAGACACTAAGTCAAATCTATCGAACAAGCAAATACTTACAGAACATCCACCCTCGTCACTTTTATAGATATAGATAATATAAATGTGATAGTGAACATTTTTCATTAATTTACAAAAACGTGCTCTATTACTTTTCTAAATTGAATACATGTAGATGTTTATGTTTCAGCTTAAATAGCATAAAGAAACAGTGTGTTGATTTTTCTGTTTCAGATAAACTTATAGGTCGGGAATTATAAAGCTAACTTTTCCTTTATATTTCTACCTGATCAGTATCTCTATAAGATATATAATTATAAAGCCTGTTTATTGGTCAAGTTAAACATATGTAAATTTATGCCCTTTATGAAAAATCAGATTTCTATCAAGGCTTTGTCATTTTAAAAGATTCCCACCAACAATATTTAGCAATTTTATTTTAAGTTTCAATGGTCAGAAAAGCAACTTTCTTGATATCTGTGCAGTTGATTTCTGTTTTGAAAGAAATAGGCATTGAAGTCAAAGAAAAAATTAATCAAGGAAACAAATTTTACAATTTTATTAAATTATAAATGAATCACAAAATTTTATTTAATGATTATTTACATTATTTGCAGTTGAACTAATTCAGGAAGGAATTATTTAATGGCATATATTTCTAATTGTTATAGGTCTATAACATTTTTTAAATCTAAATCTAAATGCATTTCTCTGTTATCAAAACAAAGAAATTAAACTTTCATTTCCTGTGTTTTTTGTTTAAACTTAAAAATAGTTCTATATGAGAAAGTTTGATTGAAATATTTAAGTCATATGATCATTTTAAATTTAGTTTTAGTTTGTTTTTAATTGATGTTTTTGCAGAGATATTGTGGTAGATCTTTCTTCAAATTTATTATGGCTGGCAGTATAACTGGCAGATGAGCAATATAATGAAGACAAAATTTTATATTATATTCCCATAATTCACTTGAGCAATATCTCTACAAAAATTAAATTATAAAACTTTTTTTGTAAATCATTAAATTTCTTTCAAGATTTTGCCATTTTGAAAGATTTCTTTTGATAATATTTGATGATTTACAACTTTGTCCATTGTAACCTTTAATGAGCAAAATTATATATTCTTTTATTTTATAATTATCACTTCCATGTTTTATTTTGTGATTCACCATTGGCAGAAATTGCTGTTGAAGAAAAGGAAGGTAGGCAAGAGAATATATCTTTTAATTTAAAAAAAATATATGAATTATAATCTTTATTTAACTGTAAATTTATATATATAAATATATGCACATATGCTATCATAAATGTATTTTTAAAATGGTTAAAAATAATGAAAATCAATTTAATATTTCATTTTTTTAAACTATTATTATATAAATATTTTAGAATGCACCATTTTTCTAACTAGATATGATCATTATGAATTCACAATGATCTTAAATAGGTGAAAAAAATAGTGCATTCTAAGATATTTATATAATAACAAATTATTGAAAATAATAATCTCAAGATTTTTCTCATTTATAACTAGGGAAGACTATTTATGATTGATCACTTATTAACAATTTTTTCCAATAATACTAGATTATATTTTTTTTGTTTGCCTGTCCTGAGTGTGTCTCTCCAAAGTATTTAGATGTAATATGCTGATAAATTTAAGAATGATGCTGAAATATTCATAAATATGTTTATTATAAAATGATGATTTTGGATTTGAAATACTAGAACTTTATGAGTTTGAAGTTTTATCTTCATTTTGGTTTCTTTGTGGTATTTGACAGAAGGTCCAACTGAAGAAAGTATTATAGGTAAGGAAATGACTGGAATTAATTTATTATCTTTTTAATTTATAAATAACAATTATTTTTCTTTATTTCTTTTAGTTAATTAATCTTCTAGGTATATTTATCACTACTTTAGCAACATTTATTAATGCAGAATGATCATGCCAATTTCTTTAATCATTCCACGCCAAGCAAGGTGAAAGGCTATTAAGAGGCAAGGGGTTACTGAAGTTGAAAGAAAATGACAAAACATTAGTAAGGAGAAAGAACAATGAAAAATAAGGTGAAAGGCTATTAAGAGGCAAGGGGTTACTGAAGTTGAAAGAAAATGACAAAACATTAGTAAGGAGAAAGAACAATGAAAAATAAGGTGAAAGGCTATTAAGAGGCAAGGGGTTACTGAAGTTGAAAGAAAATGACAAAACATTAGTAAGGAGAAAGAACAATGAAAAATAAGGTGAAAGGCTATTAAGAGGCAAGGGGTTACTGAAGTTGAAAGAAAATGATAAAACATTAGTAAGGAGAAAGAACAATGAAAAATAAGGTGAAAGGCTATTAAGAGGCAAGGGGTTACTGAAGTTGAAAGAAAATGACAAAACATTAGTAAGGAGAAAGAACAATGAAAAATAAGGTGAAAGGCTATTAAGAGGCAAGGGGTTACTGAAGTTGAAAGAAAATGACAAAACATTAGTAAGGAGAAAGAACAATGAAAAATAAGGTGAAAGGCTATTAAGAGGCAAGGGGTTACTGAAGTTGAAAGAAAATGACAAAACATTAGTAAGGAGAAAGAACAATGAAAAATAAGGTGAAAGGCTATTAAGAGGCAAGGGGTTACTGAAGTTGAAAGAAAATGACAAAACATTAGTAAGGAGAAAGAACAATGAAAAATAAGGTGAAAGGCTATTAAGAGGCAAGGGGTTACTGAAGTTGAAAGAAAATGACAAAACATTAGTAAGGAGAAAGAACAATGAAAAATAAGGTGAAAGGCTATTAAGAGGCAAGGGGTTACTGAAGTTGAAAGAAAATGACAAAACATTAGTAAGGAGAAAGAACAATGAAAAATAAGGTGAAAGGCTATTAAGAGGCAAGGGGTTACTGAAGTTGAAAGAAAATGACAAAACATTAGTAAGGAGAAAGAACAATGAAAAATAAGTGTAAGAAAGACAGAAAATGTCAATGTATGTTACATTTAATTTTTGAAGATTGTAGTTTACAGGAAAATAAGAAGCTACAAGAGATTTCCTCAGGCAAAACAATTCTAATCTCCATAGATTGTGATTTCTGTTATAGAGCAGGTGTATATGACTTCAAATGATGAAGTTTTTTTTGTTGAGAATTGTGTAAATAAGGTTTACTTGCGTTTCCATGTGAATGTTTCCACCTCATGATCATTAAATGTTTACAAGTATTTTCATAGACATGATTTTTTGATCTTTTAAACTTTTGCTGCAAATAATTGTCAGTCACGTTGTACATGTTAATAATTTGAGAATTTTGTACTGATAATGACAAAAGATTTTTGAAATTATATTTTTATCATTATAACTACAAAATACTGTTTAATGATCTGAAACTAAGTCATATTAGTATCTTGTTGTAATTTACTGGCAGAAATATTAAACTGTTTTCATATGATTATGGTCTCTGCTTTTAATATTGGTAGATATAGACTTTGACTTCACTTTTTTCACTGTTTTTCTCATTTCTTATAATTCTATTATTTATATAATGTTCTAGAAAACTCTTCTGGATAATTATCTCATAACTTATAAGAAATCATTTTTCTCCAACTTAAAAAAGAAATAATTGCTTAGATTAAATGTTTTATTACATATGATTTATGCATATTTTTTAGCAAGATGTTTTAAAAATAAATGCAGAGATACTGATTTAGTGTATGTGGATAAGTGAAGGATTTATTGTTAAAAATCTAACAGCAAACATTTTACAGATTTTGAATTCATCATAAATGCATATTTATTTATTAGTAAGGATCTAAGAGACTTGCAACTTGCTAGTGTTATATTTACTTGTTTAATTATATGCACCTTGATAAATTTGAGATACAACACAAAAGATATCATACTAAACTGTAGCCAGAATTGTTCTTGAAAGATATAATTCCTGTGTAAGTGTTATGTCAGAAATAATTTCTCTTGCAAGTGTTGAGCTAAAGATAATCATTAACAGATTCTGAATTTAACTACAGAACAAAAGATTGAATCAGAATTGTACACTTTGAAATCATATAGATGTATATTTTTGTGTAGAAACACTGTAAAGGTTTCTCTACTTATTACTGTCTTTTTGGCAGATGAGGAATATAAATGTAGTTTTCTCTTATATTCCCATAATTCACCTAACCAGTGTCTCTACAAAATATTCTGTTGTAAAGCCTATTTACTGATCACTGTAAAGCATGTCACAAAGTTGTGCATTTACAAATCATCAAATTTTAATCAAATTTTCACATTTAAAAAAAATAATTGATAATATTTGATGATTGACAACTTTGTTTATTGTAAACTTTGATGATCAACAAGGCTCATTTATCCTTATGGAAGCTGCTTACTTTCACTTTCACTATTTGTAATTGTTTTGACAGAAATTGGTGGTGTAAGCGAAATAAAAGGTAAGCAATAACAGTTCTAATAATGTTTTTTATGATATCTGCAAAATTATTTAAATTTTTTTTATTTCAAACTATTTAATAATTACTAGTTTCCATATAGGGAGTTAAGGTTTATTTTGCAGTTAAAGATTTGAGTGGGTAATTTATGATTGTCAAAAAATACATATTTTTGACAACCATTACTTTCCTTTAGTATGCCAATGGTAATATTAACCATTACCTTATATGGAAATATCTAGCATTCATTGACCAAGCAGCCCCTTGATAAACACTTGGATAGTATATTTAAGAAGATACTGACAATTAGGTTAATGTGTTTTTAAGGGAAACTTGTATCAGTAGTCATGATTTTAACCTGAATTTTCTTCACTGATTTTATTAATTTTATTTATACAACCAGCCACATTTCATACATGAATATATCAAATCAACATATTTGTATAATTGTTAAAACATTGATGTAGGATTTTATAAGCAAATAAAAAAGTTTTAGAATCATTTCTTAATAGAAAAGAAACAAGGTTACTTATTTAAATAAATCATATTTAATGCTAATGGTAATATTTGAGGAACAAGGAAACATTTGGTATTCACTGACCAAGCAGCTAGTATTGCTTTTGGTTGGAATCTATAAACTCTTTCTCTTAAAACAATTTTTCACAAAAATAGTTTTTTTTTTCAAGTCCAGTAAAACAGTGCTATGATTTAATAAGCTGCATTTTCTATGTATTTTTAGTAATAGGTTTTTTTCCAATTTTAACATTTTTTACATATTTTTAATAAGAGGTCTTTCCTAGCTAATCCTTATCAGAGTCATTTTCTGAAAAAAATAAATTTTTATCTTTGAGAAGGAATAATTTTCAAAAGGAAAAAATGATGAATTTTTCAGTTTGTAAAAATCCTATTGTATCAAAATTAACATTCATGACACTTCTTTATCAATTTACATGAAAATTTAGAATTATGCTTTTTCAAGATAGAGATATGTTTTTAAAATACATATTTGAATATTTGAAAAGAATCTGCTATGGTTTTAGAGATCATAACTCTCGACCAACAGGTTTTGAATTATTTTGAGCATATGACTAATATTTTCTTTCTTGGTTTGAGTCTCAGATGAACTTTTTAAATTAAGCATTTGTTTTCAATTGTTGAGACATTGTAAAGGTCCTTTTCATTAATAATAACTGCCTTTATTTTTGGCAGGTGTGAAATATATGGCTAGCATTTTTCTTATATTTCCATTATTCACCTGACCAGTGTCTCGATAAAATACTAAACTGCAAAGCCTGTCAACTGATCATGGCCAAATATTATACAAAATTGAGCACATAATGCAGAAATCACCAAATTTCTATCAAGTTTTTAAACATTTTTCCTTGATAATATTTGATGATTTACAAGTTTGTTTAGTGTCATTTTCAATGATCAGAAAGGCTAAATATCTAATATTTGTAATTGCCTATTTTCACTTTTGCAATTGCCTATTTTTGACAGGTATAACTGCGGAAACACTTGTAGGTAAGGAAATATGTTAAAATGATTTATTTCTATTTAGTTTATTGTGTATACTGAATCATTATCTGATAGCAGAACTTATCTATTTTTGTTTTTGAATCCTCTTTTCAGGTTTCATAACTGTCATAAGCTAAATCAATATTTTAGGTCAAAATTCAAAATATTAATTATCAGTAAAATGTTTTAATAAATTTACAATATTTTGTGCTTTATTTTATGTAAATTAAAAAGTTATAAAATAAGCTTTATTTTAAGGTAATTGAAATTTCTCAGTATAAATGGATATTTTTAATGAAGGACATGCCATTTTTTGTACAGAATAATAATAAATTTATTTTTTAACATTTTACATGAGGTAATTAAGAATTTTAAAAATTTTTCATAGAGACTCTGAAAATTTTATATTTATCAATTATTACTGATTATGTTTGAGCTAATCTATAAAATAATGCCAGATTTTGTTTTAAATTCCCATTATTCCTTTCATCAGTGTCTACAAAATAAGGCTTGTTTAATGATTACAATACAGTGTTATACAAAGTTATGTCTTTAATACCCAAATTATCAGATTTATGTTAAATCATCAGTTTAAAAGACTGTCATTGATAATATTGGTTGATTTAAAACTTTGTTCATTGTAAGCTTGAGTGATCATTATGGCTATTTACAACTTTAGTTTCTTATTTTTCTTTTTCAATTGGCTATTTTTTGACAGAAATTGGCATTGAAGAAGAAAAGAAAGGTAGGCATCAGCAGAAGGTTCTTTTTTATTTAACATTTCTTAATTTTAGATTTTATTACATTCTATAAGTTATTGGATGAAGATATTTATATAAGAATAAAGGCATTATTTTGTTTTTAGATAAATGAGACTTTATTTACAAATATTTGCTAAAAAAATGAAAAAGAAAAGTTATTATTAATTTAAAATATCTATTGACCTTTCTTTATTAAAAATGTGAATTGTATGATCACATTTTTTAAATACTTCTTAATTAAAAAAAATATAATCAAAATAACTGAAATTTTTTGCATTTATATCTGTAAAAGATATAACAGAAATAAATTTTATTTATTAAGCAGTAAAATATATATCTATTTTTCTTACCTGAAAGAGAAGTTTAGTAAAGAGGACTTTCCAGCAAAATCATTTAATAATTTCACTTGAGAATATAATTTTATACAAAATGTTTGAATGAAAATATTCTATACATAATTTTGTTTTTTAAGTTGTTTTGTAGTTTTATGTTTAAGGCAACAAATTTGATATCATTTCAAACTTAATCACAAACTTTGTGCCACATTAGTTTGAAGTGTTTTTTGTTTCCTATTTTCTTGTAGAGACATTGCAATGGATTTTTTTCAACTATAATTACTGCCTTGTTTTTTGGCAGATGTGGAATATAATGCTAGCTATTTTCTTATATTCCCATTATTCACCTGACCAGTGTCTCTAAAGTCTGTTTACTGATCACAGCAATAGGTCCTACAAAGTTGTGCACTTAATGCATAAATCATCAGATTTCTATCAAAATTTGGTTAGTTCAAAAGATTCCCATTGATAATATTTGATGATTTGCAACTTTGTTCATTGTTAGCTGCAATGATCAGTAAGGCTAATTGCTTCTGATTACAATTACTGACTTTCTCTTTTGCACTTGGCTTAACAGGACGTGTAATTGAAGAGAAGATTTTAGGTAAGGGTTGCTTTTTAATTGATATATCAATTTTTTAGTTTTTAGCTTCCTGTTGCATTATAAGTTCTTTTACTTTCTTTTGATTTTTATTGATGTGATTCAGTTTAATAATATTGATAATAAGGTTGGTGTTATGAACAATAAGTTATAAGGTAATTTTATAAAATTCTTATCTTTTAACAAGTATGTCATTAATAAAATATTTTCAAAACAAAAATGTCTATTGCAAATTACTATTTAATTGGTTAGGGATATAAAAGTACATTTGTTAATCAGAATGATTGTTAGAACTTGTTTAATGTTTGCATTCATCTAATGTAATCTAATGCTTTTATGAGGTTCAAGTTATTAGTTCACCTTTTTTTATTTTTTGTACAAACATTACAAAGGATGTTTTTAATTCATGATTACTGCCTTTATTTTTGTCTAACTTTTTTATATTTTCTTTATTCATCTGATGAGTATCTCTAGAAAATATTCAAATAAAATACTTAATCATATCAAAATGTCTTACCAACATGTTCATTTTATATAGAAATCAAGTTTCTATCAAATATTTAATACTGTAAAATCTTTTACAGTTTTCTTGTTTGTGAGACTCTTCTAATCAGTAATTAAAATTATGATGGAGAAACTGCATTGGGGAAAAATCAATTAGTACTGATACAGGCAGTGGCAATTCTATGTGGTTCAAAATGGGCCAAGGCACATCCCCTTCCCCAGAATTTTGCAGCTCCTTTTATACGCTTCAAAAAATTATTAAACTGATCAGTCTCTGATTTTGATAAGATTTGATTTTCAGCACTTTTCCTTTTATGTTTTCTATTTCATTTTTTTAATAAGTCAGAGCAAACAAATCACACTGTTCTGCTACTATTGACATTAGTATTAACTCCTTGATTTTGTTTTGAAATTAACCACTCTTATGTTCTAACAGATTGAGAGTAGAAAAAAGGGCAAGAATAGATTAGAGCTCCACTACTATGAATGAAAAGTTATTCCATTTAATTTAGTGAAGTAACATACTTATACTCAAACTCATTCCAAAGTTATATATACGATAATGGTGTAGTATGAAAATCAAGATGCTGCTTAAGTTTGCCCCCCTCCTCCTTAGAAAAATCTCGAACCTTAAATGGCCCTACCACTTTCAGAATTCCATGATTGCCACTGGATACAGGTTAAAAAATAAATTATTTTCTTGGATTATTTGATATGATGAATGACTGTTACCATATAGAGAAACTAAAAAATCAAATCACATTAATCTAATATTACTGTTTGTCATTACAAGCAAAATCCAGTTACTTTACTGAAGACCATAGAGTTCAGTTTTTTGGCATATATGAATTCATAATATCTATATGCATGTATATCACACTTTGATTTTTCACTTTCTTAAAATATAACTTTGACTATTGATTATAAAGCAATCAGGCAGTGTAGAGACTTATTTTTTCTCTCAAAACACACACACACATTAAATTGTAATTTTATATGAACAAACACTTCCTGTTTTATGAATTTATGAATTACATATATCTCTTGAGAAAATACACTTGAAACTTTTTAGTTCTAGTTCTTTGATACTTATTGAAAAGACCCCACCCTGACAAAAAATAAGGAAAGATAAACAATAATCATGATTAGAGAAGAAGATTCTTAAAAAGTTTGAACAATTTAAGAATATTTCTCTTGTGAACTTTACATATCAAAGTCATTTGCCTTTATTGAATGTATATATTGTGTTATAAAAACAATGCATTATGTAAAAGAATATTTTTTAGTTTTTGTTCTGTTATTTTAATGGGTTTTCATTTACTGTGTAACTATCAGTTAGTAATATCTAGTATTATTTGAACTTGCTTTCTTCCTTTCTTTTTTCTTTCTTTACTTTCCCTAATTTTCTTTCTTTCTTTCATTCTCCTCACATCTTTGTTTAATTTACTGCCCTCATGATTTTGTTCAAGTTTAGAATTTTTACAATCTTTATTTGCTAGTCATTTATTCATTAGGGATGTAATAAAAACTATGCATCGTAAAATGTAATGTAATGCATTATGGCAGTTTATGCAATTATAAGAATAAAATATGAATTTTTTGATTAAATTCCTTACATTTAATTTACAAACGCTTTTTTTTACAATTTTTTAACAGTTTTTGTAAATTATTTCACAGTTGATGTCAACTTATATTTTATTTACATACATGAATACATACATAAATACAGCCATGAATATATATATATATATATATATATATATATATATATATATATATATATATATTTATGGTAATATTTTTATATAAGTTTATAATAAAAACATAGTTTACTTTGACACAAGAAGTGTGTTTTGGTACTATCTTATTAATACCTCATCAGGTAGTGTAATGTTTTCTATTAGGAATCATTATATACAGAAGCTTAAAAACAACACAATTTTCACCATATCCAAACAGTTAAGTGGGAGATTTTTGGAGGGTTTGTCTCAATGAACCAATAGAAAGTCAGGTCATGATGGATAGGAAAAGTTTTATTGTAAAGGTAAAGTGGGGAAGAGACTTGAAATGACTTGAGACCCAGACATATACATATATATCATTCAATTTATTTCATCATTAGCATAGAAAATGTCTGGGTCCTAAGTCATTTCAAATCTCTACCCCACTTGACCATTGCAATCAAATTTCTATCCATCATGACCTGACTTTCTATTGGTTCATTGAGACAAACCCTCCAAAAATCCCCCCCACCTTAATTTTCTGGATATGGTAAAAATTGCATTGTTTTTAAGCTTCTATATATTCCTCATAGAAAAAATATTTCACTGCCTGTCAAGGTGCTAATATTATAGTACCAAAACAACAGCTCTTGTATTTCAGTAAACCATGTTTTTGTTTTAAAAATATTATCTTAAATAATGATCTACTAAGTATTGAGCACTCTTAATAAAATAAATCATTACAAACAGTGGACTGCTAACCCATTAGTTTGTACTACTTCTAAGAGATATACATATATATACATATATATAATGTCAACGTTCATAATTATACATGACTTTTTATGGTGACTTATTAAATCATGCTCAGTAACATTTTTCTGTTTATATTTCTTTTAAATAATTTTTCCTTCAAGTTTGTTTCTTTTGTTTGTACTATGCTTTATTCATAGTTTTGTACTTTATCAATTTTTAAGTATTTGTTTAGTCATTTCTTTCTAATTTTTGATTGTCAATAATTATACATTGTTTGTACTTGTTCAACAAGAAATATTCTCAATTCAAATTTTTTTCACATACGATTAAATAAACTGAGATCTTAGTTATTTCACACTGTTGTGCCTAACCTCTTCTCTAGTATTATTGTTGACAGAATTACACATTCACAAATGAATAATGGACTGGCTGAAATTATGTGAACAAAAATGATCAATTACTGATCAGTGGATAGTAAAAAATATACTTGAACATTAACAATTAGACTTTTCAATAACTATTATTAAAAGTAAAACTGCAATTAACATTTTTGCAGATAATAAAGAAAGTAGGAAGAAATCAAGTTTTAATCAAAATAAAGAAAATAAAAATGAAGTAATTTGTGTAAAAATAATATTATTTCATTTTTCTGTGATAATGCCAGTTAAAGATACATATTTGACTTCCTAAAATTTTCTTTAAGAACTATAATTAAACCAGAGAAAACTAAATTTAAATAGAAATGTAATTTTAAAGAAAAAAATACTTACACTTTGTTTCTGCAAAGTATAGGTAATGAATAAATTAGTATAATGAGTTTTTGCAAAATATTATTCAAAATATTGATTAATACTAAAATTTATTGGAAGAGAAAATTAACATTTTAACATAGAAAAGTATTAGTAATAACACATTGGGGATATTTTTTTTTTTCAGAAAACTAATTGGTTTGTGGTTCTTTAAGCAAATACTTCAAGTAATTTTGTGTTTTTTTTTTAATTCATCAACAAGTGTAGGCAAACAGAATTTCTCACCTTTGTTAAAGACTTTCTATCTGATGCAGACATTGATTCAGGCAATGTACGTGTGGCAGTAGTGATTTATAGTAGTGGTGTACAAGTGCAGTTCCATCTGAATAGGTACCATAGAAAGCAGGAAGTCTTGGATGCAGTTGATCGAATACCCTACATTACTGGCAGTACCAACACATATGGTGGTTTGAATACAATGAAAGAGGTAATGTTCTCTGCTGCCAATGGGGATAGAGAAAATGTTCCTAACTTGGCCATGCTCATCACTGATGGTGTTTCAAACGTTAATTCATTGAAAACAGTTCCTGAAGCAGAATCAGCCCGTGCTCAGGGAATCCATATCTACAGCATTGGTATTGGACTGGCTGATACTAGTGAGCTGAATAAGATTGCATCTGTACCATCCTCTGAGAATAGTTTTACCGTTCAAGAGTTTGATGAACTGGATGAACTAAAGCACAAAGTATTTGAGCACTTTTGCCCAGGTAATAGCAGACTTGCTTCTATTTGTCCAACATGTTGGTGAGATGTCAATGTCTGTTGCTCCTGCTGATGTCCCTGTCACTATCACTACTGCTACAATATCTTAGTATATATATATATATATATATATATATATATATATGTATATATTTTTTCTTCATGATTGTTTTACTTATGAATGTATTTAAAATGAGTTCTACTGTGTGGCTCAAAATTTATTTTGTATAATACTAAAAACGTAATTATTCAAATAAAGATTAAAGCAATAACAAAATTAATAAAATTCTTTAGATTTAAAAACTTAGAAAAAAAAAA
The DNA here is from genome assembly GCA_037127315.1 of Ascarosepion bandense. Classification (NCBI taxonomy): domain Eukaryota; kingdom Metazoa; phylum Mollusca; class Cephalopoda; order Sepiida; family Sepiidae; genus Ascarosepion; species Ascarosepion bandense. The sequence continues at coordinate 3,983,915 of JBBBDQ010000773.1, forward strand.
CAATTCATATGAAAACTGACAACCATTGTATTTGAGCTGAAATATGATTTTTTTATAAATTAGTATTATGTTAAAGTAACTTTTGGGCCAGCCTGTACTTTAAACCAATCAGTCAAAAGTTTCTTGCTTTCCATAAACTTTTTCTTAACTTTAATGACTCTTGTGAATAAGTTACACTTTTTATTTGCAATACATATATATATATATATATATATATATATATATATATATATTGTGTATTTAGGCAACAATCTCACTTTTATACAGGTTTCATTAAAAATAACAGAAAGGTATTATCATTAAGTTTTTTACATAATTTTTCATGCATTCGTATAAGTTTTTTCTTTTCAGAACTCAAATTATGTAAGAATTGTCCAAAGGTTTTCTACTTTTGAATGCTTTCAGCTATACTTTTATCCATTATCAAGAATTAATTTTGTTTTAATTGTAAATAAACGTATGTAAAGTTTATGCATAGAGAGTCTTGTGCATGTTAAGTTCCGAACAACGTTAGCTCATTGTTATCGTGTTCATAACCAATGTTATTAAGTGTAGGATTTTTCTTTTTTATTCATAATGTCTCCATTATTTTTAATCTTCTTTTGCATGTGAATGATGCTATTATGTATATATTATCAACGCGGATATGGCAGATGGGTCCTGGAAGATCTCAATGTGTGTTTAAATGAGATTTGATGGAACTGTTGTGGGAAAGGTGCAAGGTCAATTTTCTTGTCAATTTTGTGGTGGTATAACCAATAGATTTGGATAGTTGAGGAACACAGATTTACAGTTCTTCAAAGGACATATAAATTCATAAATGACACTGGTTCTCTGCAGTTTAGATTTTGCAGGTTAATTATTATTGTTGATAATGAATTTGGCAGTTTTGAAATTTTTATATTAGATAATTAATTTAATTTTTTTGTTTGAATTGATCAGTGTTGTATAATTTTAGATGATATTGTGAAGTAAAGATTTGTCCTGTTTGTAGTTATTGTGCATTTGATTTTTGAAAAAAGTATTAATGTTGTTGATTTTGTCCACATGTTTGTGGTTGTCATTGGTTATATTATGAAGAAAAAGTTTGATATGGTAATCAAGTAAATAATTTGGAAAGCTGTTTTTAACAAGCATTTGTTTGAAATTGTCTAGTTCTTTGAAGAAAAGCAGTTGGGAAGATGAATTTTTATACGAACTTGTAAGAAAAATTTTAATAACATTAATTTTGTATTGAAGAGGATATTAACTAATAAAATTATGGTGGCAAGAATTTTTGCTTGTGAATTTTTTATATACTGATGTTGTGAAAGTATTATTACTAGAATCTACAAGAACATCCAGAAATGGGAGTTTGTTTTTTTTGGCTTAGCTCATATGTGAATTTGAGAACCAAATTTTTTCAAAAGAAGTTTTAAGATGATCAATTTTGTTTTTGTTGTTAGCTAAAAGGAAAATATCATCAACGTATCAAACTTATATTTTTGGTTTAATAACATTTTTCAAAACTACATTTTCAACGTGAGACATATAAAAGTTTGAGAAGCACAAACTAAGAGGGTTTCCCATTCTTACACCATTAGTTTGCATGTTGCCATGATGGTCATAAAAAGGTACTTTCGTGGTGCAGGCAAGTAAGAATTTTTTAAGAATTTTGGAATTAATAGATGGGGTGGGATTGAATTATGTTTATATACAGAGTTAATTATTATGTTAATAGTTTCAGTAACAGATACATTAGTAAATAGATTTTTGACATCAAGCAATGTGAGGGTGTCATTGCTTGGTTTAGTAAATCTAAGAATTTGAAGGAATTCATGGGTTGACTTAGGACTATAATTAGTAGAAAGGTATGGGGTGATAATATCATTAAAGTATTTTGATACAGAAGTGTTGAAATCTGAGAAATTATAGGCTGTAAGGGGTATCCAGATTTATGTATTTTCACATTACTGTATAAGTTTCCAGGTTGATAATCACCAATAATGTTCCTCAACTATCCAAATCTGTAAACAATTACATTGGTTATACCACCACAAAATTGATGAGAAGATTGACCTTGCACCTTTCCCACAACAGTTCCATCCAGTCTTACTTAAAAAACACATTGACATCTTCCAGGACCTACCCATGATATCCTTATTGATAATACATACAAAATAGCATCATCCACATGCAAAAGAAGATTAAAAAAATAGAAGCATTACTAAAAAAAAGAGAAATCCTACACTTAATATCATTGGTTATGAACACGGTAACAATGAGCTAACTATGTTCGGAACTTAACATGCACAAGACTCTCTATGCATAAACTTTACATATGTTTATGTACAAGTAAAACAAAGTTAATTCTTGATAATGGATAAAAGTATAGCTGAAAACACTCAAAAGTACAAAATCTTTGGACAATTCTTATATAATTTGAGTCCCCCCCCCCAAAAAAAAAACTTATACAAACACATGAAAAACTATATAAAAAACTTAATAATAATACCTTGTCTGTTATTTTTAATGAAACCTGTATATATATATACTGATGGATAATAAAATTGCAACACTGATGCAAATTTTGTCTTTGGTACATTATGTACCTGTTAGTGATTATTATATATTATGCTAAAATTTCAGTCTTTTGTTATATACCCCTCTTGTCAAGTATATATTTCTTTGACAGGGAACCAATTATGACAACGACGACAATGATTAAATCCATAGCAAATTCAAAGTCTCTCATAAATGTTAGATAATTAAAACTTCAACACTTCAAAAGTAGGATAATGCCCTCCCACATGATATCTGTACTGCTCAACATATTCTGCAAGAATTTTGACAATTTCTCTGACTGACACCTGTCTTGATCTCTTTTTAAATTTTATAGAACATGATGAGACAGGACCTGACTTGTTTAGTTTGCTCATCTCCAACTTTTACTGTATTTTGTCAACAAGTGCAAGAGTCATGTACAGATGTATGTATACATCAAGAGTACAGGACCATGTTAAGACCCAAGAAAAATTTATGGTGTATTAATATGGGATGCAATTACAGTTGATACACCCATTATCTTTAAACCTGCACACATATTGATATGTAGTTATATAATCAATAGGCATGCTTTAATTTAAAGTTAAATGAAACTCATTCAGGGTGTTGCAATTTTATTTTCTCTTAGTCTTGTTATTACTATTGTTACTGTTATTGATTTTAAGTGAGCAATTATTAATTTGGAGATTTTTTCAGTATATAGCATTATTTTATTTCTCTATGTTATTGTATTGCACCTGATAAACTGGAAGTTTTGAAATGTCTACCCAACTAACTAATGTCCTTTGATGTTTGATTTTTATGGCATTAAAATAACGTTTTTGATATGTTTTTATTTATTTCACTAACACTTCATTTTTACTTTTTGCAGAGAAAGTGACTCTACCCCCATTAACAGGTAAGAATAACTTAAGTTGGATATTTCTTAAAAGAAAATGCACAATTTTCTCTTTTACAACTTAATGTTTGATTATATATTTTTTGCTTTCAGTTTATATATATTTTTTTATTTATTTTTATTTATATATTCAAATGTTTTAACCAAAACTAATAAAATAAAAAATGAAAGAATATAAGGTGCTAACTATGCTGTTGCTTTCAGTATAAAATAAACATCAAAGATAATATCCTTTGATCTGCTCAAAACATCCAAAGGCATTCACCTTTTCTATTTCAGTTACTCTTTAATGTCTTTTTTATCTTAGCCTTATATTCTTTCATTGTTGTATGCCAGTATTCTTAAACATGCATTTGAAATTTTCTTTTTACATTTTTGCCAAATATTATTTAACATCTCCCATCTTTTACACTATTGCCATAATAAAATTGCTATTTATTTAAGCTATGTACTTAACATTGTTCCATTAAACTGTGTTTTTTTTTCCTGCTAAGGATATGTATCATTTTACTTATTCCTTTTTTAATGAAGAATTCAAATAATGAGACATCTTTTTATCCCAACCTCATTAATCTTAATAATATTCCTTAATAAAATGCTTGCTGCATGAATGATAATGTTGTATTCTATGTGTATAATCAATTCATAAAAATTATACTGGAAACAATTTTGAAGATTTGTAAATTTACATTTTTTATGCATGCAAACAAAATAGTTTTAATATGTTCATTAATAAAATATATAAAAAGATAGCAACTTCATTAACCAACTTTATAAAACTAATGAAAAATCTTACAATTTACTATCAATTCAAGCAATAGCCATTTGTTAACAAGAGAAAGAATTATATTTATTATTATTTTAAATTCACAATGTATGATGTGTATATTTCTAAACCTAAAACATCTGTAGAAAGTATTTTGTGTTTATAGCTTGAACTCCTCCTTAATGAGAAAAAGTTAAAGTTTATTCATATATAATAAGCTTTTAGGAAAATAATATGTTTTATAGCAATAAAGGTAAGTTATAGAAAATTGGTGATAATCTATTTTTTCAGAAAACTAATTGGTTTGTGGTTATTGTTTAGGCAAATGCGGCGCTGCCTCAAGTGATTTTGTGTTTATTTTGGATTCATCAACAAGTGTGGGCAAAGAGAATTTCCAAAAAATTCTCACCTTTGTTAAAGACTTTCTATCTGATGCAGACATTGATTCAGGCAATGTACGTGTGGCAGTAGTGATTTATAGTAGTGATGTACAAGTGCAGTTCCATCTGAATAGGTACCATAGAAAGCAGGAAGTCTTGGATGCAGTTGATCGAATACCCTACATTACTGGCAGTACCAACACATATGGTGGTTTGAATACAATGAAAGAGGTAATGTTCTCTGCTGCCAATGGGGATAGAGAAAATGTTCCTAACTTGGCCATGCTCATCACTGATGGTGTTTCAAACGTTAATTCATTGAAAACAGTTCCTGAAGCAGAATCAGCCCGTGCTCAGGGAATCCATATCTACAGCATTGGTATTGGACTGGCTGATACTAGTGAGCTGAATAAGATTGCATCTGTACCATCCTCTGAAAATAGTTTTACCGTTCAAGAGTTTGATGAACTGGATGAACTAAAGCACAAAGTATTTGAGCACTTTTGCCCAGGTAATAGCAGACTTGCTTCTATTTGTCCAACATGTTGGTGAGATGTCAATGTCTGTTGCTCCTGCTGATGTCCCTGTCACTATCACTACTGCTGCAACATCTTTGTATATCTTTTCTTTGTTAGTAAATGTCTCTCATGTTGCACTTGATTCAGCTCACCTTTGATGCACTCGTTTAATATTCATTATTCAGTTCTTTTGTAATTTGTTCTGTTCAAATATTGTTATTCTTTTCACATTGGCTTATCTTTATTCTTATAGCAGTTCTCTTGTTATTGTCCATTTATGTATCTGAGAAATCTAATTTTGTTTGTCTATTTCTCTCCTGGGACAAATCTTTCAAAGGTTTTTGCATTGTTTCTTGTCCTTGTCTTTATTTATTTTTCTTGCATTTTCTTGTTTTCAAAAAGAACATCAATTCATCAGTGGATCACTATTTGTATTTTCTGATTTGTGTGTTATGGAAAATTCTTTGTTATCTCATCATCCGAAGAATATTATTTCTTATATGTATTAATGTTGTATGCCGTTTCTTTCTTCCATCTTTTAATTTTTGTTGTAATTTCTCTTATCCTTTCAAATAATTTATCAAATTCTCACTTCACGAAGGTTTTATATGAATAAAAATCATGTTGAAAAAATTCATTTTTCTGAGTTTAAACTTCCTACAAATGCTAATTCTTAAATAACTAGATAAATTAACATATCTAAATCTTTTATGATTTCTTGAAATTATAACACAGTTGCCAATGACTAAATATTAATTATGAATTCAGGAAGTCACATGATAAACTAACTTGTGCTTGCTTTTCTCAGTTGATATTTATTTGCTACAGTTTATTTTGCTTTCACTTTTAATCATTACAATAACCATGTACTAACTTTGAACATGATTGCATTTATAATTATTTTAATTAATAAAATATTGCAACTGATAAATAACTGTATGATTTCATTATTTGTAATACAGAAAAGTTTGTTGATAAAATAAAAATTATTATTTAAAATAATTTGGATGCTTTATTAAAACATATATTAATTGTTTAATATTCCTTTTTATTTCAGAGAAACCAATCACACCAAGTAAGTATTTAATACATGTTTTCTAAATTTCTTATGATATTAATAAATTTATAGATTTCTTAGATAATTTGCAAATATTATCTTTTTCATAATATAGAATAAGGTTAGGAATTACTCAGGATTTTGTTATACAAGCAGCAATATATTACCAGAAGAGGTAATTTCTTTCAAGATTTCATTTTCCAGTCAGTCAGTACATTTTTTCAGATTCTCTTGGACTTGAAGATAAATTCTATCAGTATACAACCTGTGTGCTCACATTTCCACACTTGCATACATACATAAACAAATCTATATGAAATAAGTTGGTATGTTTGTAGATACAAATGCAAATGCATTGTACATATAACTCAATTCCTGTAGAAATTTATCTGCTGTTGTATGCTGAGTATGTAAGATTTTTAATTTACTTCATCTGTTAATTTGTAGACATTCCCATTCTGATGTAACTTTCACTGAATCATTCATCTTTGAATCCTGTTCTCTTATTCTTGTCCAAAATCTTTAGGTGATTGTGAATCTGCAGAATCCGATATCATCTTTATTATTGATTCTTCTACAAGTGTCAGTGAGCCCAACTTTGAAAAAGTTCTGGCATTTATGAAAGACTTTCTTATTGATGCTTCTATTGACACTGGCCAAGTGAGAGTCGGTGTAGTTACATATAGTACTGATGTTCATATTCGGTTTTACTTGAATACCCATAAAACTAAACAGGCCGTCTTGGACGCAATTGATAATATTCCATATACTTATGGAAGCACAAATACTTATGGGGGTTTGAGTACAATGCACAAACAAATGTTTTCAGCTGCTCAAGGAGATAGGCCTGGTGTTCGCAACATTGCTATCCTGGTAACTGATGGGGTCTCAAATTTGAATACCTACCAGACAATCCCAGCTGCAAGGGCTGCTCGTGCTGATGGAATCCATATTTATGCCATTGGCATCGGCTTAGCTGACACTTCTGAGCTGCGTGACATTGCTTCTGAACCTGCCTCAGAGAACAGCTTTTCTGTCCAAGAATTCAGCGCTCTTGAAGGAATGAAACATAGAATATTTGAACGGTTATGTCCAGGTAAATTTAAGCATGGTAAAGCTCAATTGGCAGAAAACAAACCACTGCCACCACACTCTTTGTCTCTTTCTTAAAAATCTTTCTTTATTGATCTTCTTTTCTCAGATATGCTCAATGATCAGCTTTTTTTTCATAAAAACTGATGAACAATCATGCTTCCACATGCACCTGGACTTTTAGAAATCTAACATTCAGAAAGAATTGTTGTATAATTTCTGTTTTGTCTGGAAATTTGAGTTGTCTGTTCCACTGTTTTATTTAAGGTGTTCAGTTCCTTGAGAATGTGTGTATGTGTGTGGGGGTGTGTGTGTGTGTGTTTATATATTTGCAAATGTCAGTTTTTGTTTCATTGTTGCATCTGAAGATATTTTTCTTTTATTTCACACGCCATTTTAGCTGGACTGCTCACACCAATGTCTTTTTGTTAAATATATATATCTATATATATATGTATATATATTTCTTCTGTTTGTTCATTCTAAAGCTGTTCTTAGTCAAGGGTTTTTTGTGATTGTAATGTATCTATCTGTTGTGCTGTAAAGAGGTTCTTTTTCTTTTCAAAGTCAATAAACTTGTTTGTTCTTTTTTTCTATTGTGTACTGATCATTATTACCATGTTAGGCTGTCTACAAACATTGTTTATTATTTTTATTCTGTTTTATCCTTGTTTTGCATGCAGTGTTTATGAATATCACAGCTTCATAATCAAATATGGCACCAAAACTTGAAAAGATATATTTCTTGATTAATTTTTATATTTAGAATATTTACAAAAACATTATTTTAATATTCACTTACCTATGACTATATATATATATATATATATATATATATATATTCCATTGTAAAAGTACTCAACATAGTCTTATGTTCTGGAGAATTCAAAGCCCAAAACATCCATTTATGTAATACCAGAAATTGCATATATTTACACAAATTGCATATACTTGATTGTGATTGTATAAGTGTATTTTCATGTCACAATTTGTGTTATCCTCTATTTTTTATTATTATTTTTGAGAAAAAATTTTAAACTATGAAATGGTTTCAGTTTAACGGGAGTAATTTTTAAAATTCTTATTTTATTAATCAAGATAAATATATCTTTTCTTAAGTCTTTAAGAATGCTCAATGCTAACTTTATATCACAACGAAACTTATAATTTTTATTTAGCTTAGTCAAGATTGTAGTTTTGTATTCACTGCTTTTACTTTCATATTTTGATGAAATCAATGTTTTGGTAACTATTTATCACTTTTATTTTCTTTTGATCTTTATTAACACAAAACACTAAATATAAAATAAAGATAAACAGTACAGATATTACAGTTTGGAAAAATTTACTGTTTTGTTTTTTACATTTCATTTAATTTTGTTCATGTATTTCATAGATATGACTATATTATGTTTTAGTAGATATATTTCAGGAGAAGGAAGCAAGTATTTTCTTGCTTAAATTATTAATCCAATTTGTCATCAGAAAAGTGCATTATGTTTGAAATACAATATGCTTTTCAGGATAAACAGGAAATAAAAACAAATGATATATGTTTGGTTTTTCTCTTCTTTTTGCAATCTTGGATGAGATGCATAAAAGATCAGCTGTAAATTATACAAATTATAGTGTATTCTATTCCTGTAATGAGTTTAATTTTATAAAACTTTATTCCTGCTCCTCCTCTGCAATTACACTTCCAAATATATTCAATTAATGTTCATTAAATTATTAGAAAATATCAAACATTAAATAAATTGTAGTCATTAGTGTTTACAATGAGAATCTAAAGGTAGACTAAGTTTTATGTATATTGTATGAATAGGCTACACACATTGAAATTGTAGTTAAGTAATAGTAATTGATCCTTAGTTCATTGTACCTAGAAAACAATTCTTAAATTTGCTTACTTGCTTTTATTCAAATTATTCTCTGTATAGAGATTATATGACTTTACATGCTGCCAATTAAAGTATTGTATACCTTTGAAAAATGTACCAACAATAGAAAAAAAATGAATGGATATATATGCATCTTCAGACATAATATTGTACAAGGGATTAATTCACATGCAACTCTTTACACCAGTTGCTTGGTTCTTTCTAAGCACATTTAAATAAAATATTAATATCTGCATAAGCTTCTCTCATTTAACAGAATTTCAAAATGTATACTTCAACATTTTCATCATATTTACTAAATGAATAACACATATGAGCATGTAACATGTAATATAAAGAAAAAATGTATCTTTTTTATCACGTATCAGTTCTATAATATTTATATATTTTATTTATATTTATATAATTAACAAGTGATATTAATATTTTTAATTCTTTGATAAAATAAGAAAAATTTTAATCAAATACATTTAAAATCATGAACTTCACTTGAATTTACTTACACAATTAACTATGTAAGAAAAAAATCAACCATTTTTAATAATTTACTATTTTTGTTGTATTTAAAAATTGTAAATTTTAAAAATCTAGTTAGAACATTTATTTTGTCATTCTTTAAATATGTTTTTACTTTCTTTTCTCTAACATTATTTTTTATTATCTATTTTTCAACTACTCCTGACAGGAAGACCAGAACCTCCAAGTAAGCCCAGAATTTTCTTCACTTTTATAAATTTTATCATTCCTTTTTTAAAATCATTTACATTAACTATTAAATTCAACAATTATTTTAATTAATAAACAAATTTGTGTATTCAAAATCAATTTATATTTAATACATTTTTGTTAATACATGAGAAATGTAAAGCTTTTAATACTTTACAGATAAAATAATACAGAAAAATTGATTTAATGAAACCAAAAGAAAGAAATTGTAAAAACAAAAATTTTATTTTACTTGAAAATTAACATTTAATTACTTTTTATGGATATTTTTGATTATACATGCTGAATATCTTTACATGATTTTTGTTTTTACTTTTGCTTAAGTTTCATGTATATGTTTTCTTTTCTTTTCTTTAAATTAATATGGAATTGTTTCTGTTTTGAAAAGGGAATGCATGAGCCAAAGTCAACAAAGTTTGATAATCAAATTTCTTTGAGACTCTGACTTCTTGGAGAATAAGCTGGATCCAAATTTTTTTTTTTACCAAAGCGTATTTTGCTGAATTTTTTTCAGGTTATTCAAATTGTTCAACAGAGAAAATCAAGTGATTTTGATTTACCCATTTTTTCATAGTGATATTTCAAATTCTATTTCCTTTCTTTCAGAATTCACCATAAAGCTCAAGGCTATTATAAATCTTCAGATAGAATACTAAGCTTGGATTTTACTTTCTTTATTGCTATTCTGTCTGAGTTATTGAATGTGTGGCCTATATTATTTGTTAAGTTACCAGGTCTTGTGTAAAAACACACCTCTCTCATATTAAATTGCTAATATATGCCAAAAGGTGATGATATACTTTAATTGATGTTAAGTAAGAAAAAAACTTTCTAATGGATCTACATGTTCTGCTTATCAGTTAGACTAAAAAAAAGTATGAAAATACATTAATAAGCTCATATGTTGGAAGAGAAGCTGCAAAATGATTTAATCTTCAAAAAATATGAAATAATCATATGAAAAACTTTAGAAAACAATAATCTAAGCTATAATCAAACGTTTTTTTCATAAAGGTTCCATTTTTTTCATGAGATTTACTGAAAGTATTTTATTTTTGTATCTCTGTAATTATGTATTTTAGTTTTGTTCATGATATCATATCCTATTTTACGAAGCATACACAAGTAGAGCATTTTTCCTTTGTATTTGCATGTTATCTGTAACAGTACTCTTCTTTTAATATCAAAATATATACACTTTTTATCAAATTAAACCTTTTTGTGTAGGTTTGTAGTGACTGATATTTAAAATTAGTTTTATTTATCTTTTTTATTGTTTGTATTTATTTATTTTTTAAAGTTCCCTAACATCCAGATTCTCACTTTTTTGTTTCATCATTTGTCTGGAACAATAGCACCACAGTAAAATCTGATGTTTTCTTGTAGAAGTTCAAAGCATTATCAGTGAAAAGTAATTTATGAAAACCACTGACTATATTAAAGAGTTAACTGTTGATGCTGCTGTTGATTCTGGCAAAAGGAAAATTGGATTGCCAAAATTTAACAGTTCAGATCAGGTTCTGTCTAGACTGCTTGGGAATACCAGATGCTGTAAGCTTGGATGTGTAGATGGTGTAATGGATAATGGCTTAGAATTTTTAATAAAAAATTTTGAGTTCCAATTCTAGTTGGGTTTGTTATATTCACATACATGCAAATACCCTTAGGAAAGGCATGAATCCACATCTTCTCTCCTCATCTTTGGGTTAATTAGTAAAACTTGTATCACTAAAACTATTATTATCTCAAAAACAAAATTGTGTTCAAATTAGTTAGATTTCGGTATTGAATAACCCATAGAGGTTGATATACTGCTAAACAAAAAAAAAATCAGCAAATCATATTCTGTCTAAACAAATTTTACTAAAAGGTTTGCTGACCAATATAGTGCCTTCTATTTTACTTTAATACTGCTCATTTTCCATTCACATGAGCTTAATACTAATAAGATTTAATAAGTTCTGTTTTCAGGTAAGAGGTGCACATATCTATGCTTTTGATAAGTGACATTATTCCCAAACTATCTGAATACATTTTATTGCTCATGTAATGGATTAATTAGTTAAGTTTTCTAAATGCAGTCATTTTCAAACCACTTCATGTGATATGCTTAGGAGTTAATTCAAACTTTGGGAATGCATTTCTGTGCTGTTCAGCATGATAGTCTTTACTCTTGATTGTATAGAGCTCTGGTCACTGCTTAAAGCTTAATGAAAAACATGTATAGACTTAAGTCATACTAAATTAGGCTGAAATAATCAGAATATTTTTATTTCAACATTTATAAATTCTTCAACTTTGTGTCATTATTTATCATAAAATGTTATAAGTCATGCATTTATGAAGGGATGCTGAAAAGTTCTTAGCTTGCTCTATTCCGCAAATACCTCTTTCAGCAACCAAACACTAGAATACTGATTTGGAGAAATGAGTCAGGATGGGAACTTTTCCACACCCACTTTTAGATCAACTTTTTCATCATTTATCATCTGAAAAATCTAATAGCATCAAAATGTAGAATGTTGGTATTAACTGAGAAGATCATCCAATGAAAAAGAAATGAAATTAATGAAAGCCAATTGAATTTTGATCCTTAAGCCAAAAGAGACCAATTTATATTTATATCCTTAAATAATTACTTTTATAAATATTTATTTTCAGTATTCTAATCAGCCATTTTAATGCTAATTGTATTAAATGACTACAGTGGCTAGTCAAATATCTGAGTTTGCAAACATGAAAAAAATGAAGTAAAAGATATAATGTTGAACTGAGATAATTTGAAGAAAAATAATTATGAATTAAAAATTTATAAATTTTACCAATCTTGATTTTCAATCTTGCTTTTCAATATGTAAATATACATCCTTATATATATGGTTGCATAATAACTCATTTACAAATGTAATATATATATATATATATATATATATATATATATATTACATTTGTAAATGAGTTATTATGCAACCCAGGTTTCTACCATAGGGTGTCTTTTAAACTGATAGATAGACACTTTCCAAAAAGCTCAGAACTAAGTAAAATTTTCAATAGAACCACAATCAAGCTAAGTTATAGTTGTACTAGTAATTTAGATAGTTTCATAAAAATAAAAAACAAAATGCCAGAAATTTAGATAGCATTGTACAAAACAAGATCACTAATAAAGAATGCAACTGCAGGGACAAGAATAAATGCACACTTCAAGGACTTTGTAATACAAAAGAAGTCATTTACAAGGCAAAAGTAAAGACACATTTAAGACCAGGTGGTTCAATTGCAAGTCTACATTCAAAATAGAAAACTTAGAAAACTGTACAAAATTGGCTAGCCATGTGTGGAAATTGAAATCAAAATATGGAAAAAACTCAGACATAATGTGTAGTATAGTAAAAACAGCTAAGTCTTACAATGGTGGCAAGATATGTAGACTGTGCCAGAAAGAAAAGTTAGCGATTATGCTATTCCCAAACAAAACTAAACTATTGAATGAAAGAACAGAAATTATGACTAAGTGTAACCATACGAAAAAATACCTATTAGGTTTATACAACCATGGATGAAAACATTATAATTTCTTGTAATTTTAAAAATTGCATGTTCAAAAATTCTCTGTCACATGAGCGTTCAAAAAAAACCATCATTATGTGAATGTTCTTAAAAAAATGGTAAACAGTAAAATCAGTTATTGCAAATCGCCTGAAGACACCACATGGTAGAAACCTAGGTGGCATAATAACTCATTTACAAATGTAAAATATTCAAAAGTTCTACAAAATAATTGTATTGAACACTTTTTAATACAAATGTACGCTGGTCTAATTTTATTATGACTAAAAACTAAGTGTTCTTTTACTCCATTATAAACTATTAATGAATTCAATTTCAGTGAAGATTTTAACTTTTTGAAATTTCATGAGAAAAATGAATCAAACTGATATCTTTTTATTTTTCAGTAATTTATAAGCAATAATAATAAGAAATAATTTCACATCCATTTCAGTAATCAAAAGTAAGTTTTTGAGAGAGATAATAAAAAAAACATAGAAATTGCTTTAATGGAACTAAAATGTTATTCAAATTAAGTTTAACAATTAATATTTTAAAAACTTCTGATCCTGAGGAAATAAAATTATAATGCCTATAAAAAAATCATAATTTTACTAGCAACAGAACTAAGTTCATTAGTACAGATTACCTCTTTTTTTTTTATAAGCATTTCACCCCGAGCAAGGCATGTCACTGCCACTACTGTGCAGGAGGCTACATAGAGTGGAGAAAGGATGATTAAATATAGGAAATGTCAGAGGGTGGGTGATAGGCGGGTGGGGATACCGAGAATGGTTAAATATAGGAAATGTCAGAGGGTGGGTGATAGGTGGGTAAGGATACCGAGAATGAGGGTTGCCTAGATGAGAGTGTTCTGAGAATAATTTAAAGTTGATTATATATTGTAATATTGTCATAGTATAGCAAACTTAATCAGGCAAATATTTGAGTGAAGATATTCTGTTATTAAATTACATTATCTGAATGAATATTTTGATTCAAACCTCAACGTAAATTTTTTGCTCTAAATTTGTCTTATATGTTACTGCAGAAAGCCTTGCTAAAGATATTTTTATTCTGCAGCACCTGTGATTCCAAAAACTATTTTCACTTTTGAAGAAATAGGTAAGTTGCAGAGAATTGTTATTGTAAATGTATAGCAAATATTTACCAGTAGATAAATTATTCTGAGTTAGTAAATTAAGAAATTGTTGCACTATTTTAAAGCATGACTTAATTCTCAAAAAGGTTAAGGCTACTTCATTAAAATGACATTATTTTTTCTGAAAGTACATTCAATATTTTCACAATTCATTACATAGTCTGGTTTATTTTTATTATTATTTTTAATTATTGTTTTGTAATTTGTGTCCTTTATAATATTGGCTTCCATTTTTTAATTTATAGAAAAGGATTTTTATAAGAAATGCCTTTTTAATGTTACTTTTATTAGTGTTAATTTTGGAACATGCAGATAAAATATTAAAACTGGATGACATTTTTTTATATGATGACATTTATTATTTAATTAGAATTGATGTAGATGTATATATTTGGTCATATTGCTGTATAGAAGTGATTATTAATATTTGTCTAGAAGTATAGAGTATAAAATTAATGACAAAAATGCAAAGGAAATTTCACAAAGAATCTTATTCAGTTGTTGCTCCAGGTAATTGCTAATGTAAACACTGTCTAGTGATTTCTAGACTTAATGAAAATGTAAACATTATTGTATAAAAAAAAGTTGTAAGTTGAAAACTGTTTATTTAATACAACAGTTTATATAAAATTTGGATTATTTGATAGTTTTCCCAATACCAGGATTTTAAAAAGCTGTTCAACTGAAAGGCTTAATTTCATATATTTCTATTACAATTTTCTTAAATTCAAGATACCTTGTTGAATTGTGAGAATTATATTATTTGCTTGTATATCTTGCCTTTCTTTATGATCTATATCTCTTCTCACATGTATCCTATCTCTGATTGAATTCATCTCAACTCAATTTCCATCTTTTCTCTTTGTGCTTCACTTTAGAGGAATGCCATGATGTCAAATTGGATATTGTCTTTGTCTTGGATACATCTACCAGTGTGACAGAACCGAACTTTATAAAAATTCTTGCCTTTCTGAAAAGCTTCTTGTCTGAAGCTCCTATCTATGCAGAAGGTGTGAGAGTTGGTGTGCTCACATACAGCACTGATGTGAAAATTCAGTTCCACCTAAATGAATTTGTTAGCAAAGAGGAAGTTTTTGCTGCCATTGATAAGATTCCATACAACTATGGCAGCACAAATACTGCTGGAGCTATTAACACTATGCACAATATTATGTTCCATGGTCGGAATGGTGACCGAGAAGATGCACCTAACGTGGCATTTGTGGTCACTGATGGAGTTTCTAATGTCAACTCATTCAAGACAGTTGATGAAGCACAAGCGGCCAAAAATGATGGAATTCATATTTATGCAATTGGAATTGGTCTGGCTGATACACGTGAACTTAACAAAATTGCATCAGCACCAGTTTCAAAAAATCGATTCATTGTTCGTGAATTTGATGAGCTAGACAGACTTCAGTCTAAGTTATTTGAGAAGCTTTGCCCTGGTAAGTCTAAATTTTATGGGCACTCATATAAGAATGAAATATGCAAAGAAAACAGGCACCTGCACCTTCACCAAATGTCTGTTAGCGGCATCTTTATATGATTCACCAATCTGATACCAGTTTGTGTATGCAGCATTAATAAAGAGATTTCTTCTTATTAGACATTACAGATACAACATCAGAGCTGATTTAATCTTACCAAAATGGCTTGGAGATTATAACAAAGTAGTTTATCATGCATTTTATATTGATATTAAAATAACTACAGTATACAAGTTATATCAGCTATTTTTTAAGTGGTATCAGTTTCACAAGTTCACAAGAAGAAGCTTGTTCTTTGATAACACTGGACATTAATTTTGTGTCATTGCACTTCTAGTCTAGTCTTGAATCACCCACTGTCTGTAACAGAATTCATACTTATCTTAGTTCACACATATTCCTCACCTTGAATGTCTTCTTTTACTTTCACAAGCAAATATTTTCACTTACCTTTCTTTCTGGAAAATCATTTATTTTTATCTTTCAGATATTGATTTCATTATACAATCTATCCTTTTGTAATATATGATGTTTTTTTTTAATACTTATCATGATATAATCTCTGCCTTTTTACTATTGAAATCTGAAAGCATATGTTAAAATCTCACCATTCAATTTATTGTTAACTACTTTTTCAGGCTACCCATCCACAAAAGTCACTTACTGAATGCTCTGCACATGGCACATTTATTCATAGAGTGCAAGTAGAATTTCAACATTTGTTCTTTGTTAGTTTTTGTAAAATTTCATTTTGATACAAGCTTAGTTTATGAAAAGTGTGCTAGAGACTGAATGAAAAGGTTTGACTGCATGTAACTGCAACATATATATGATATAACATAGTTCACAAAACTATAAACATTTTTGTTTATATATATATATATATATATATATATATATATGTGTGTACAAAGAGTTTGTCTCTTTAATAGAGCAGATTAATGCCGACATCAAAGTTACATGAGGACACCATTATGATGTTCATGCTTGTCAGTGAGAACGTCATATCAGTGTCCTCAGAAAATTTCAAAGTCGGTCTGAATCTGCCCTATTAAAGTGGCAAAATCTTTGTACATATCAACACTCTATCTACACGCTGATATCAAGCACTTTACATTAAAATACCTGCTTGCCAAAATATATTTTATCAGTAAAACCACTGAAAAACAACAACCTCGGCACTAAACATTATCACAACATTTTATAAATAATCATTTCAATTCGAAATACTAACATATGTATGTATCTATGTTTTTATAAATGGGTTGATGGATGCATAAATATAAATTTTATTACTATTTTTTTCTATTCCTGTTTATTTCCCTTTTTAAAATAGTCTTCAAAAACAAACATCATTATACATAGAAGTACAAAGATTTTGTAGATTAAAGTAGTTTTGATTTTTAATCCATTTTATTATTTTACTCTGTCAAATAAAGCCACAAAAATTAATTATCCCTTTCATGTTTACATTACCATATTTTCAAAAGAAAGTACAATAGATTTTTATGTTTGCAAATAATATGGCTACTTATAAAAGGGATAAAATTTCATCAAACTAGAAATAGCAAAATATGGAGATGCTAAATTTGGAAAATATTTTATTTAGAATATTTTTTCATGTATATTGGTGCCTAAATATATGTGGTTATTATACTTCTGACTGTATGACTGTTCAGAGTGGATAAGTTTTGTGTGTACAAAATTTGGGTCATACTTTTATCATCTATATCATTTATATTCTACAATGATTCTTTTCACAGCTGCTACACCTGCACCAGAACCTGTAGGTGAGTTTCTAAATTTTAAGAGTTTTTATCATTGCAAATCAAGATTGCTATCTTAGTCAAAAGAATTCTAAAATTCATTACATTATATAAACAGAAAAAAAATTTTTTTTAAGTTTTGTAATTGAATTTCCTGACCTTGTTGAGAATTTATTTTTTTTATCTAATATGCTTAATTCTTTCATGAATCCATTTTCTTATATCTTTTTTATTTACTTAGTTGGAACATGTCAAAGACAAATTATTTTAGGATAGATCAGTATGAACAGAGAAATTCAATTTTCTCTTTATGATAAAATAACATTTTCCTTTTTATGTAAATTTAAGACACAAGAGGTTCAACCACACCTCCTTATATTGAATTTTTATTTTTTCGTCTGTCATTGTAGCTAGGTATGTCAGAACTTTGTGCTCCACTCTATGAAGGTAAATCAAAAAAATTAATGACACTTTCGCTATAACATTAATTACGGTTATTATGGATCATTTTTGACTTTTCCTTGTATTTATATTTGATTTGTTTCCATAGAAATACTTTGTAAAATATATCTCACATATAGTTTTATATTATTTAATCATGTCAATACTAGAGTCTTTTCATGCATCTACTATTCTGCATCATTTGCTAGGTGAATGCCAATCTGCTACAGCTGATGTTGTCATCATGATAGATACATCTACTAGTGTGGGTGAAGCCAATTTCAAAAAGACTATCAACTTTATCAAGCATTTCTTGGCTGAAGCAGATATTGATCGGGGTGCTGTACGTGTTGGAGTGGCCATCTACAGTACTAGTGTTTTTGTTAAATTTAACTTAGATGAATATTCAACGAAAGATGAAGTTTTTGATGCACTAGATATGATTCAATACAGGTATGGCAGCACAAATATTGCCCATGCCTTCCGAGTGATGAGAACAAGAATGTTTACAGTTGGCAATGGAGACAGACCTGAAGTTAAAAACATAGGAATCATTATCACTGATGGCATTTCAAACTACGAGCACTATGAAACAGTGCCCCAAGCCCGATTGACTCAAGATGCAGGAATCCATGTCTATGCCATTGGTATAGGATTAGCTGATACTAATGAACTGGAACAGATTTCTTCTTCACCTGCTGAGGAAAATATGTTCCTTGTGAGAAACTTTGATGAACTTGATGTCCTTTCCTATAAAGTTTTTGAGCCTTATTGCCCAGGTAAGAAGTTTTGATGGTCTGATCTGTCAACATTGAGTCACTGGATACTGCACTTGTAAATTGTATGTGAAAATAACAAGTCAATGCTTTTTGTTTTTCTGCTTCTCACTTGACATTGTTATGGTTAGAATGATCAATAAGAAATATGCAAAGAATGCCCACTTTCTGTATATAGTGTTATTATTCATGCATAGTATCTCACCCATGCATCTGCTGTTAACTTCTCTTTTCTTCCTTTCTGTTTTGTTTCTTTGAATTAGAAAGAGAGAGGTGGAAAAGAGGAAAAAGAATTTAGCATAGCTACAGATACTTATTAACAATTCAATAATCATTCAATCACTTCTTCACTGATATAACACTCATTTAATTGTTATCCACTAATATTTCAATTTCTTATTCAGTATCATTCATTTACTTTTCACTTTCTTCTGCTGCTATCTCTCTTTTTTCTTCTAAAGCACAAATGTGAAAGAGAAAGTAAATGAAAGAATGGCAGTAAAAACTCTGCAAATCTTCAGATTAATGATGCTTTCTAACAGTTCTCTCTTTTCTCATTCACTTCTTTATTCTTTTGCTTATTTACTGATTCCTTTATTCACTTATTCACTTGTCCATTCCTTTATAAATTATGTGGTTTCATTCATTCATAGGAATGTTCATGAAAAGCACATATTCTCAACATGACTGCCTCATGGTCATCTTGAATTTTACATTTGTATATATTTAATATCTGTTTCAAATTCAAGCTGACTTGTACAAATGTCATGACCACTGTTCTCTTTTTCACTGTTCATTCATTATTTCACTTATTAATTCATTCAGTTTCATGCCTATTTAATTGATGCACTTGTTAACCTTCACTATCACATGAAAGTAGTTCTTGTCATACAAAATCAAAAATAATCTTATTAGATATTTTTCTATACAACCAACATAAGGTAGTTCCATTATCTTACCACATACATGAATCCAATATATTATGATGAAAATTACATTTTGGACACCCAGCTGAGGAAGAATTACTAAAATATATTTGCATTCACAATTTTCTTGTTTATTTTCTTCCATTGTAAGTCAACAATTGGAAATGTTAATAAGTTTTTGTATCATTTAAAGTGATTACTTTCAGAATTAGTTTGTTTCTCTCTTATTTATATTTTATTGTTAAAGTATTTTAGGCTCACATTACATAACTTATAATATAACAATGAATTTCAAGAGTTTTCTATTTACTTTGTAGAGCTTAATTTATAAATATTTTAGCAAGTATTTTAATGAGTTTATTATGAGCTTTCAATGTCACAGTAGAGTGTAATAGTCTCACTGATAATCTTGCATGCAAAGAACACAAACATTAAAAAGATTGACATGAACTCACTAGAATTTGATTACATTTTTACTGGGCAATGTGCATCGGGGAAAACTGCATGAGTAAATCATTTTTACAATTTGAATCATTTGTTTTAAAAATGACATTTTTTGTGTATACAATTGTTAATTTGAAAACCATTTTTATTAAGATTTATAAAATCTACTTCTTTGGCTTCTTATGTGATTTAACATCAATCTCATTCCTGTGCATCACAGTTTATGTTTATATTCAATTTACTTTAATAATAAATTTTACTTATTTTTTTAACTGTACTTGTACATGGTAATGGTCTCTTACTCATTTGTTCTATAATACTGTTTAGTGTAAAATATATTCCTTGATGGAATAAAATAAGAGCTCTACTAAAATGTTTTATTTGAAGGCTCTAAGCATAAATATATATTAAACATATTGACTGTAAAACACAGGGTATAAAATTCTATTGTTTTTCATAGACATTATAATAAGCAGAAAGATTAAATTACCAAGTATATAAAAGTTTCATTTATCAAAATAATTAATATTAATTTAATCTTAGAAAGAGCATTTTTCTGGCTCAGGCTGCAGAAACAAATCCTTTTTAAGCTAGATTAACTATACATAATCTCATATACAAATTATTTACTTCATTAATTCATTGGCTTTATTTGTATGCAGATAAAGAATGAAGTGAATATGCAAAAATAGAATGAGGAATATAACAAGGATTCTTGGTTGCTAAGATGCTATATAACTTCATGGTATTACTATTTTTTATATCATTTAAAATTATTATTATAGTTGGCATTTATAGAACTTTTTTGTTTTAGTTAGAATTAATTGTATCAAATAAGCTTCTTAGGTATAATAGATTACAAAATATGTGATTAATTAGTAAGAAATGTATTAAAGCATTAGAATATTATACATGATTACTTTATTGTATGCAATCTCAATTTGCTGCCTTTATCCTACAGTTCCCATCAAAACTGAACCTCCTACAGAACCACCTGTTGGTAAGTGTTACTAGTAGAGAATTATACTTGTTACTTCATGGCTTCAGTTTTGGAAATAACAATCTAAACAACATCTCCTTTTGCAATATCCTTATTACAAAGACTCTTCATTATCATCATTTAACTCAACTTAGTAGAAGTTATTTATCATTGGGGACATTATTTCAATCTAGTTAGACAACTAAATGCACTCATACATATATTTCTGCAGAAAAATTAATCATCATTATTCACTTATAGACAGACACACACACACACATCTGTATATCTTAGTACCTTGATATGACAACTTTGTTCATATTCTGTGGCATTTGAATTTAATGCGAATATACACATGCAATGGCAAATTCCAATGCAAACATTTTTTGCATCTCCTGCACATTTAATTTTCTTTGTTTTATACAACACAACATAATACATTCTCTGACACTTCTATTCACAGTTGAAACAACAACTGAAGAGCCAGAGCCAATTGGTGAGTTTGTACAACAACATTTTAATCAGTCACATTGCATACATATCAACTGGCACAACAAACACAAACCAACCAACTTGTCACTCATTTAAGTCCAAATGATATATATATATATATATATATATATATATATATATTATTTCTTTTTTTTTTCATCTTTAAACAAGTTATTTAGCTACCTTGGTTTCCACCATGAGTGATTTCTTCAGGCAATTTTTAATAACAATTTTAATAGTTATTAAAAATTGCCTGAAACCACTCATGGTGGAAACCAAGGTAGCAAAATAACTTGTTTAAAGATGAAAAATATTCAAAAGTTCTACAATATAATTGTATAGAACACTTTTTAATACAAATATGTACTGGTCTAACCCTATTAGGACCAAAAACTAAGTATTAAACAATTAATATATATATATATATATATATATATATATATATATTTGTTCAGCGTAAGGGCGATGTTTTCGTCACATCTGTTTTTCGTAAACCGACCTTTACAAGTCTATATACGAATTGGAATTCGTTCGTCCCTAAATCCCGCAAAATTGGCCTAATAGAAACTTTGGTTCACCGTGCCCTGAATATTTGTTCTCCCGAATGCTTGGCTAGTGAATTGACACGCCTGCATGATATTTTTGAGGGGAACGGGTACCCTATTAATTTTGTGAAACGGGTCATTTCCCGCAAAATCAAACGGTTTAAAGAACCAAAAGTTGAAGGGCCAAGTCGCTGTCCTTTATATCTAAAATTACCTTGGCTTGGTAGACAGTGCCTTGCTGTTACTAATAAAGTTTCGGCTAATATTTCGTCGGGGTATTATTCAGTAAAATTGCGCGTTGTTTATAAAACAAGGCCCGTTTTTCCATCTTTTGTTAAGGATCGGTTGTCCTATTTTCGTAAAAATTCTGTTGTATACAAATTCAAATGCTGTTGCGATGCAGCATACATAGGACGAACCAATCTGAGATTGGAGACACGGGTAGCGCAGCATGTCCCCGCGAATTTACGTTTGGGTAATTCCAATAGTAATATAAGAACGACTCAGGCCGTGCTGGATTCAGCAATCGGCCAACACCTGTTGGACAATCCGGCTTGTGCCTCTTCTTATGAGGACAGTTGGTTTTCTGTTCTGCACAGTGCTCGTTCATTACATCATCTGCGTATATTGGAGGCCATTTGCCTTAAAATCCAACAGCCGAGCCTGTGCAGGCAGAAAGAGCAATTCTTACGCTCTTTGCAACTACTGGTGAGTCTATGAGTGTAACCTTTTTTCTTTTTTATTTTCACTCTGTGGAATTCATATGTTTACACCCCCCTTACGTTTTAAATTTCCTCAATAAATTTATTTTTAAGCGTAATTCCATCAGCTCCCAGTAGTGCAAAATTTTCCAATTTTCCATTCTGTTGTGTCCTCTTTCTTACCTATTCATAAACTTGGCCAACGTGACCCTTGACAAGTGTTGGCCGAAAGGTTCCTCGGGTTATATCACAATGACATCCACACTCTTCAGATCTATTAGTAATTTCTGTGGGTACAATTCCCTTTTCATATATTTTCGTCTAAGGTACCCCAGTCAGTTAATTGGTCAATTAAATCAAGTCTTAAAGCTTTGGCATAGGGTAAATGGCTTGAGAATCAGACGATCTTTTCTCCAATCCTGTTTGTCCTGTGGTGTTGTTCCCCCATTTATCCAGCACAGGTTAATTAAAATCAAATCTACTGGCACCTCTATCGAGCATTCTCTAATTAGGTATGAGTTAGACAAGTTATTTGTTTACTCAACCAGGTCTTTACGTGTTTTTCGTTCTAAATTGAATGAAGTTAAAATAAAACTAAATTTTTTTGATTTTTTTCGTTTCTCCCGCTACCTGGTCAGTCTTAGGCTTCGCCAAGATAAATCTTGTCGTGAGAGGAACGGTAAGCATTTGGAATATCTAATAACAAAGAGATATGGTTCAGTGTCTGGCAATCTACATCGTCACATTTTCAATTTGTCGAGTATATCTCTCACCGGGATTGAACTTTCTGTTCTTTCTCGTGGATTGGATTTTTGTGTTCCCCCCTCTAAGATCAATAAGGAACAAATATTTTCTGAGTTTGAGTTATTGTACTCGCAAATTTGTCATCATGTTCCTATATCTTCAGAAAAGTGCTCTGAGGTTAAGGCTAGTTTGCTTGAGTCTGCTATTCAGTACACTTCGCTCAGTTGTGATAAAGACTCCCTTGACTGGCGTGGTGTACATTACCGTACTATTGGTTCCTTGCGTTCTCGTGGTGACATTTATATTACCAAGCCTGATAAAGGAGCCGGCGTTGTTATACTAAATTTGGACGATTATCATTCTAAAATGAATGAAATTTTGAATGACCGTTCAAAGTTTTCTGTTATCGGTCCAGCTGATAAATTTGATAGCACTGTTAAGACAGAGGCTAAAATTCAACGTTGGCTTCTTACTTTATATAAACAAGGTATTATTTCCAAAGACATCTACAATAGGATTAGGCCTGCTGGCTCTCAGCGACCCCGAATGTATGGCCTTCCTAAAGTCCATAAGGAAGGAGTTCCTCTTAGACCCATACTTTCTATGGTGGGGTCTATTCAGCATGAGCTGGCCAAGTGGTTGGCCGAGATTATCCAACCTTTGTCTGTTGCTTTGTCTACTTACAGTGTCCCTGACTCCTTCAGTTTTTCTAAATTGGTCAGAAATTTGGAATTTTCTTCAAATGAAAAGTGTATGGTTTCGTTTGATATTGTTAGTTTATACACTAACGTCCCTTTGTTAGAGTGTATAAACATTTGTGCCGACATGTTGTATCGAGGTGGCTTTGGCCCTGCGATTATTCCCGAGGAAATTTTCCTGGAGTGTATGTTGTTGGCTACTGAAGGAGTCGAGTTTAGTTTCAATGGGATTATGTATGCACAGACGGACGGTGTCGCTATGGGTAGTCCTTTGGGTCCTTTCCTGTCCAACATCTTCGTGGGATTTTACGAACGTGTGCTTTTCGAGAAGGTCAATGTACAACAATACGGTTATACTTACTCATACACATAGTAAGAGGAACCTGCAGATATTGGAGGCCATGTACATCAAATCAAAACAACCAACACTCAATAAAATCAACTTTAAAACAGGAAATAACATATTACATTGCATTTGACTAGATGGTTTTGTTGTCATTTCGCGCTATCCCGCGGTGTGACGTCATAAAACCGCATCGCAAACTTAAGAACTGCGTTTATTATTTTTGGTAACTATTGCCGTTGCCAAGCGGAGTTTTATGTCAACACAAAATAAAATCGTCGGTGATGGTGGATTTTATAATATTTCAGTTTAAACTACCTCTCTGAAGATGGCTCATGTGAGCCGAAAGCTTAGAAGAAAACCAATAAATAATTATCCAAATGTTGGAGAATTTTTGTCTTTATTTTCAACTGAAATTAAAGCAAAAATACGACGTTTAGAACGGCTCATGATTAAACATAATAGACATTCATTGTCTCTTATATTTAATAGAATATGTCTAGAAAATTACTTGCTGCCTCGATATACTAAATATATATATATATATATATATATATATATATATATATATATATATATATCATACCATTAATGTTTCCTTATTTCTCCTTTTATATAATATGCATAATTCTATTAAAATAAACTGTAATATTGTAGATAGAGAAATCATCAATAAGAAAATAATTTTAAGGAAATTTTGCAAACTTCAATACTTTGTACAGAAAATGCAGATACAGGTTTTCTCTCTTCCTCAATGAAAACTTACTAATTTCTGGGGTCATAGTTGAAGCCCAAGAAATAGAATACTAATTTTTATTTTTGAGGCAGGCAAGCCTTTTCTAGCTGTAAAATGAGCAATATTTCTACCACTATTTGAATTTGTACTGTCTGATTGTACCTTCAGTTTGCACACTGATCATATTTTAGTAAGTTCATTTTTCTGGGTGATATTGCAAACCCAAATCTTATTACTGTTTTTACTCATAGCTAGGAAAAATAATTAGATACCACTCTTGGATTTTAATTTGGACATGTTCTTTTCCTAGGCTGATTGCCAACCAAGATTGAAGGGTTCAGTTTGCCCAACTTTATAGAATCCTTCATTTAAAAATGTTTATGATATTATCGTCAATTTCCAAACTAAAATCATAAACACTTCATATGTTAGGCTTTTATTTAGAATCAAGATTTAATTTAGGAAGAACAAAACACATTATGTAGGTCTTATGCAACTATCAATCAGTTTTTATCTTTGTGTGATATTCATAAATGATTTCAGAGTTATCAAAATATATTCAACTGATAAACAGGCTGAATTATTCAAATCAGCATTCATTTCATTCTCTTGATGATCTTATCATTTTGAGATCTGGTTTTGTACCTGTTACCACTCTTTGTTATTACAAACTTTCACTCAGACAAACAGAATGTAGATCTTTCAAAATTTATAATTTATTCATTACACAAATTATCAAATTTCACAAATCTCATCTCAATATATTCATTATACAAATTATCAAATTTCACAAATCTCATCTCAGTTTATTCATTACACAAATTATCAAATTTCACAAATCTCATCTCAATTTATTCATTATACAAATTATCAAATTTCACAAATCTCATCTCAATTTATTCATTACACAAATTATCAAATTTCACAAATCTCATCTCAATTCTGCACCTGCTGCACCTTAAAATTTTGCATCCAGTCAAACCATGAATACATTCTACAATAATTTTGTTCACAGTTGAAACAACCACTGAAGAACCTGAACCAATTGGTGAGTGTAAAATAAAACACATCTTCATTTACATACTTATTTACTGCATCTTAAAACAACAAAAAAATCATTCTTTCTCCTTTAGCTGTTGGCTAATAAATTGATTACAAAATAATTTTTATAGGTGTCAACTGACCACTACTTGAATTTAAGCTTAATAAACCTAAAAATGAATAGTCTTGTTGTTGTTTAATATTTGGTGTTAATTCACACAATAAAGAAATGAAGCTACTATTTTTTTAAGTCATTACTTCATTTCACTAACATCTCTTTAACAAATGTAAAGGTACATATATAAACACAGAGAAATTCATAATAAATTCTCATCAGTCATATGATATTTTCACTTCTTGCATACCAAAATGTCTCATTCATCACCCCCCAAAAAACATTTTCTGACAATTCTTTTCACAGTCGAAATAACCACTACAGAGCCAGCACTAATTGGTGAGTTACATACAATGTTTTTACTAGACATATCTTATGGCTCCCACCCTCAAACTCATTGTTGTCTACTTTGACAGCTATTTCAGTCATTACCGTCTATTCCTTACTCTCCAGCACATTCATTCACTTTAAACAAATATTGAACACCCTTCCATTTTCATGGCAATGAAAGATAAACATGAAAAATGATAAACTGGATCAGTAATTTTTTTATTCACTCCAGTATCACTTGCATAATAAATTTCATTTTGATTACTGTTACTTTATGTCAAGCTGTATACTTTAATATATGCTTAATATTTCTTCTGCCTTGTTCAAAATGCATACAAAAATGGGAGCTAAATCTCTTAGCAGACACATTCTTCTTTCACTACTTTAAACTTCTAAATACTAAGTTCTTCATTCAATAAAAACATGAACACATTCTGCAAACATTTTCTTCACAGTTGAAACAACCACTGAAGAACCAGAACCTATTGGTGAGTTTAACACAAACACATTTTTATCAATCACTTAACATTATAATTCCTGTTGAAATCAAAATAGAATCTTTAGTTGAAATATATTTTGTACATTTATTTTTTACAATAGAAAATATTCATTTGTTTCTATTTTGGCTACATCAATGTTTTAAGCTGTGGGTTTTATAGCTTCATTTGTGAATGCCTTTGTAGATTTTATTTGGATCACTACTGAAAGAGAGTTTAATGAAAATAATGTGCAATTAACTACAATAAATATAATTAAATCACTCAAGCTAGAACAAATATAAGTAATAATCAACTTAAAATTAGAATTAATATAATTTTTATTACATAATGCAATTAAAAGGAAAAACACAAAAAAATTAATCTTGCATTCTTGTTTCTTTCTGATATTTTTATCAGAAAACATTATTTTATATATAAACCAGATATACACATAACAATAGTTTACATCTCTCATACATCAAAATTCAAAATTCTTTCTCCAACAAGACATTCATATTATCCAGGACTTCTTTTCACAGTTGAAACAACAATCCTAACAGAACCAGAACCTGGTGAGTTTAGCACAGTACACATTTGTCTGCCACTCTACATGCAAACTAAGAAATCTCAAAAAAGAGGTACTCTTTGATAGTGTATTTGATCTAAATAGGAACGTTAAATATATAATCATGCAGCTTGCTTCTGTATAATTTTTGTGATTCTGTAAAATATTTCTGACAGGAATTTCTCTTTGG
Source organism: Ascarosepion bandense (assembly GCA_037127315.1). Lineage (NCBI taxonomy): Eukaryota > Metazoa > Mollusca > Cephalopoda > Sepiida > Sepiidae > Ascarosepion > Ascarosepion bandense. The sequence goes on from JBBBDQ010000773.1 coordinate 4,012,309, forward strand.
AAAATAAATCATTTGTAAATTCTTTATCATATGTTAGGTGTTCATTATCACTTTCTACTGCAGAAATGGAATCTTTTTTAGTGTCCTTTGGGATTTTACATATATTGACATCCATTCTAGAGACTGCTAATATCATATCTTGCAAAAAAGTTAACTTGCTTAGGGATTTTTTCAAATATATTTTTTTCCTAAAAAAATACTTTCTTTCCAAGCCATCATACATGGCCATGAAATTTCTATTATTTAAAATAAGTAAATACATAAATAATTTACCAAACTAAACTAAAATAATATATAATAGTTATATTAATAAAAAATATATAAATATATATATATATACATACATATATATATATATATATATATATATATATATATATATATATATATATGTAGTGAGAGAGAGATAAAAAAAACTAAAAATCTTCAATAACAACATTTACTCACTTTGATTTATCAACCATTAAATTACATCACTTAGCATTTTCCATAGTTTAACTTGACTTATATAGTTAGTTTTAAAATTATTTTATTATATTAAATTATATTTATAATTATTATTATGTTCTAAAATTTAAAAAAATGAAAACCTAACAGTATTTTTTACTTCTTTAAAAATACATGGTACAATATTAAAATCTTTACATTTGCCTTGATAAAGTCCATCAAAGGATGAAACAAGTTGGTTAAGAAAAGAGTTCCTTTTGTCTTCAGTCATAATCATATACGGTTGACTTAATTATTAATGTTATTGGTGTTTGTGTACACATAAAAATTCCATATCTTTTAAGTTAATTTCTGTTTCTTTAAAATGACTCATTTGCTACTTTATTTTTTCTTATAGTTTAAAAACTGCTAAAGTCCAAAGGTATTTTGACAGACATTGTACTATTTTTTGGTATCAGTATTTTTGTGTTGCATCTCATTCCCCCAATTATCCTTCTTAGGACTGTGTTCATACTGTTCATTTATAATTCCTTAATAATAAGTCATAAAACTTTCAATGCACAAGTAAATAACAACAATAGCAACATATACATGGATGCTTGTGCATAGAGAGAGTGAAAGAGTGAAATAATTTCCAGGATACAACTCAAATACATTAATACTATATTCCTCACCCCATACAACATATACATTCTACAACACTTTCTTTCACAGTTGAAACAACCACTCCAGAACCAGAACCTGTTGGTAAGTCTGACACAACTGAATTTTTACCAAGCACTACCCAAAAACATACCATAGTACTTGTAACTGCATTAACACAAATATAACACATATAAATAGCATATCCACAATATCATATCATTGCTCTTATTTTGTCAGAAATTCATATATAACGCAGGCAAATATTCTTTCCGAAAGAAAACAATCATACAAAATAGTTATCTGATAGTTTTTTACAACTATCAAATGAGTATTTTGCATGATTTGTTATTTATTTTACACCTGGATAAATTCAGAGCTCCTAATTCAAATAGCTAAAATGATCCAATGTTCCAGTGTATGTATAAACCTAATGCTTATTCCTAATTTTAATAATAATGGTTGGTGAACTTTTAACAGAAAAGTTATGCACATTTAAAGATTTAATGAATTTCAAAGAATTTCGGTAATTATGTGAAGCATTAGTTGCAATTTAGGTTTGCAAACACAGTTGCCTGGGTACATCATTTTTCAGTTTCTTTTATGGACTAGTAGTTTTTAAATTTTTATATTGTACTCTCTGGTTCTCAAACTGACAGATCAGAACATTCACTATATTTGACCTCAAGTACTATAATATCGAATATTTTCTCAAAGGTTATACCAACACAATTGAGCAGGATGAAAGGGTACATGGCAGAAAAAATATTTAGAATTTATCTTAACTAAACGAACTCAAGCACAAAGCTAAAGCTACAGATCACTCAGTGAATCTCTAACCTGCTCTGAATGAAATATATGACTAGTACTATTATATCCAAAAAATGCTGTATTTTGAGATATGATTGGAAAAGGAAAGAACTTTTGTTTAATTAATTTAACATGTATTAAGTTTTATTTAAAAAAGTACAGATGAGAACTATTTGCTTTAATTGATTTTGTAGTAATGGGTATCAAATGCACATATATACATACAGCATTATTAATCATTACTTTTTTGCACATTTAAGTCCACAATTCTCCATTAACCAAAACATAATTACCATCTACAATAATTTTCTTCACAGTTGAAACAGTAATCATTACAGAACCAGAACCTGGTGAGTTGGACACCACACACTTTCTGCATTAATTCAACTAGTACAACAAATATTTTCACTTGCCATGATTGTCAGAATAAACATCTTTTCATTTTTTTCATTATATCTAGATGTGATCATTTAGTACTCACTCATTCATCAATAAAACTTTACATTTTACTTACATCTTGTGAGGCCATGACCCATATATTGTCAACCTATTATTCCTTTGGGAACTTACACTCAGATATATATGAGGCTCTTTCTTCTTATAACTGATTACATTCAGATAAAACTATTATCTTTTCATTTGTTCTCAACTTTTTCCTCTTTACAATCCAAGAAATACACAGTGTTTATAATGTTAATGTAGACATCCCATCATTATAGCACTTGTGGTATATACAGCAAAACATGTATACATTCTTTCATGATTCTCTTCACAGTCGAAACTACAACTACAGCACCACAAATAATTGGTGAGTTTAACACTCAAAATTTTTATCAGTCACATAATATACAAATATGGTTTTGACATTTGAATAGAAGCACAAAACAGAACATATTTTATATCTAGTTTTCAAAAAAGGATCATTTATTCCTACAATATAAATACAAATTTATCTATTTCTCTATTTATGAAATTTTTTGAAATACAGCTTTAAAATTCTTCCAAACTATTTTCATCCCATACAACTGAAGTCATCTTATTTTACTGTTGAAATCTACTTTATTAAATTTAAGTACATGTTATAACATATAACTTAGTTGAAGTAATTCTCTTAATTCAATACCCCTTATGTTCATTTTCAAATCACAATATAATACTTTTTTTCTAATAATGTAGTTTAGATTTAAAATTATTGTTCCTTTTCAAACTTCATTTGTCAATGTAAAGATAATAGAAATGTTTTTTTATAATTTGTTATTACATTATCATCTGATAATATTTATAAGAGGCAAATGTTTTTTTATATCCTATCTATCTATCTATCTATCTATCTATCTATCTATCTATCTATCTATCTATCTATCTATCTATCTAGTCCTGTTCCTTCTATCTATCTATCTATCTATCTATCTATCTATCCTATATTATATGTAATGAATAATGCATTCATTTGCTAGCGGAATGCCATGCTGCTATGGCCGATATTGTCTTCCTGGTGGATACATCTACTAGTGTGAGTGAAGCCAATTTCAGAAAAATTATCAACTTCATCAAACATTTCCTGACTGAAGCAGACATTGATCGGGGTGCTGTACGTGTTGGTGTGGCTATCTACAGTACAAGTGTCTATGTCCAGTTTGATTTGAATGATTACTCAACTAAGGAAGATATTTTTGCTGCCCTGGACAAAATTCAGTATAGATATGGCAGCACCAATATTGCCCATGCTTTTCGAGTGATGAGAACAAGGATGTTTACTATTGAAAAAGGAGACAGACCTGAAATCAGAAATATTGGCATTATTATCACTGATGGTGTTTCCAACATTGAGCACTATGAAACAGTTCCTCAAGCCCGCTTGGCTCAAACTGCAGGAATCCATGTCTATGCCATTGGTGTAGGATTAGCTGACACTACTGAACTAGAACGAATTTCTTCATCACCATCTGAAGAAAATACATTTGTTGTACAAAACTTTGATGAGTTGGATGTGCTCATGTACAAAGTGTTTGAGAAGTTCTGTCCAGGTAAGAGTTCTGAAGATGTCATCTCCTTTGTTCACAATCATGCACTGAATATTGCTGTAACTGCACCTGCAAATTGTATGTGATAATATCCACAAGTCAATGCTCTTTGTTTTTCTACTTCTCACTTGGCATTGTTAAAGTTAGAATGACCAATAGGAAATATACAAAGAATGTCCACTTTCTATCTATAATGTTATTTATAGATAGTATCGCACCCATGCATCTGCTGTTAACTTCTCTTTTCTTCCTTTCTGTTTCTTTGGATTAAAAGAAGAGAGGGTGAAAAAGGAAGATTTTAGCATAGCTACAGATACTTATTAACAGTTCTATAATCATTCAGTCACTTCACTCATAAAGCACTTGTTTTATTGTTATTCACTAATGTTAAAATTTCTTATTTAGTATCATTCATTTGCTTTTGCTTTCTTCTGCTGCTATCTCTCTTTTTTTCCAAAGCATAAATGTGAGAGAGAAAGTAAATGAAAGAATGGCAGTAAAAACTTTGCAAATCTTCAGATTAATGATGCTTTCTAACAGTTCTTTCTTTTCTCATTCACTTTATTCTTTTGCTTACTCACTGATTCCTTTGTTCACTTATTCACTTGTCCATTTCTTTATAGATTATGTGGTTTCATTCATTCATAGGAATGTTTGTGAAAAGCACATATTCTCAACATGGCTGCCTCATGGTTATCTTGAATCTTTCATTTGTACATGTTTGATATCTACTTCATATTCTAGCTAACTTTGTGCAAATACCATGACCACAAAGTTGTTAAACTTTATTGTTGCCCCTCTATATAATAAAGAAACTTTTTATTTAATATTAATCAGTACTTGCTATAATGAGAATACATTCATACAATATTTTACCTCATTATTATAAAACATTACCATTAAAATACATAGCACTGCTTCCAATTCTTCAATCATAATCTAAAATGCAATAAACAGGGCTGTTTATTATAGAACTTTTACTTATATGAATGAATATATATAATGATTGCACACTGAACACTTGTTTTTATTTAGTATGTTTCTTTATTCTTTTTTACTTTGGTACTTTATTGCTGAAAAATAATTTTGGTCATTACACTGTTACAGAGAAAAATAAGGTTTTGTGATTTGTGCAGATTATCCTACTTAATCCTCATTATTTGCTTCTTTGAAAGTGTAATATTTTTCTGTTCATTCATTTTTTGTATATCACAATGAATAGCATCTTCTCTCATTAAATTTACAAAGTGTTCATAATGTTTTATCTTGTTAACTGTGATTTGTCATATAATTATATTATAGAGAATAATAAAATTAAGCTTGAAATTACAATTCTCAATTTTTTGGTAAAATCTTTAGGATTTGTATTTCACTTGAAACAGTTTTTTCACATTCACTACTTTCATCATTAGTAAATCTATCCACCATTCTGGTCAACTTTGTACAACTATCTTTTCTGCAGTTCCTCCAACTGAACCTCCCACTGAACCCCCAACTGAGCCCCCCACTGGTAAGTTTGATTTGTGCCTAACTCTTTTAAACATTTGTTTATACTGATCACCTGTACTAAGTATGAACAAAGAAGTGTGCAATCAAATGTCACCCTGCGCTGCGTTGTGTTACACATTCATCAGTAATTTAGCATTTTATTTTATAATATGCCTTTTTAATTGAAAACTTCTAAATTTATTATTCAGAAACTAGTAGTAATATCTATGCTGCTGCTATTTTTACTAAATGTATCATTTCTTCATTTGAATTACTCTTTACTGTTAGTAAATAAGAATCATGAATTTAATGAAGCAATTACTTTTCTGCTTAGAGAGAAAATACATTTTTTCTTGTTATAAATGATTGTTTTGTAAATAGAATGTCTGTCTCATTTGTTTTGTTGGGAATTGCTATAATAATTGTGTATGTGAGTCAGATATAATCCTCATTTTTAATCTTTTCTGATGTTATCTTTTCTGTTCATTTCTTAGGACAAAATATTTGCAGAAAAACAATAGCAAAATTCTTGAAAATGTCGATATATTGACTCCAAATAATTGTTTACAATTCCTCTGAGTCTTGCAGATATGGATACTATTTGCTATATATATACATATACATATAAGTATATCATTTAACTATGGGATAGCTCAATTAATAACAAAAAAAATTTCTGATCCATATTTTACTTGTAAACATATGTACTGGATGTAGAAATACAATTTTTCATCTTTTTAATAGATGAAAAGTACTGTATAATATTGGATCTCATAATGAGAACCTTAGTTTTGATGGCTTAACTTTAGGTTTGTTGATTATATTGTTTTATCTTTTCCTGCGCTTTGCGATAGGTGAATGCAGCGCTGCGCCCTCAGACATAGTCTTTGTGATTGATTCATCGACCAGTGTAGGGGAAAATAATTTTAAGAAAGTGTTGAGTTTCATCAAGAATTTCCTGTCTGAAGCACAAATTGGTCCTGAATTTGTACAGGTTGGCATCCTGCTTTATAGCACTGATGTCAGCATTCAGTTCCACCTGAATGATTTTAAAGAAAAAGGTGATGTCTTTGCTGCGATTGACCGCATCAAATACAGCTATGGAAGTACTAATACTGCTGGTGGTATTGAAGCAATGAGACGCAACATGTTCACACATGATAATGGAGACCGCCCAAATGCAAAGAACATTGCTTTTATTGTTACTGATGGTGTATCGAATATCAATGCATACAAAACAATGGATGAGGCAAAAAAAGCTCGTGCTGAAGATATTCACATCTATGCCATTGGAATTGGCTTGGATGAGACAACTGAGCTGAGGGCCTTGGCTTCTGAGCCAGCAGCCAAAAATACTTTCACAGTGGAAGATTTTGATGGGCTTGAAAATTTGAAGAAGGAAGTTTTTGATACTTTTTGTCCAAGCACAGGTAAGGCCTCTCTCTCAGCCACTGCAGTAAAAGAAGCACTCAGAATCTTTCTCACTTTTCCTTTTCTCAGTTCACCTTGGCTCAATATGCCATTTGTCTACTGCACAGAATTTTTTCTTCATTATATGTATTTTTCACAAATATTAGAAGCACAATTATTGATTGTGACACACTTTGGAAAATGCAACTTTTGATACTGTTCACCAGAATTACAACTTGTTTTTTTTTTTTACTGTTTAGCTTTTCAGTATTAGGGCTGGGAACACAATGTACGTGATCTTTGTTAAATGAACAATGAAAATATAAAAATATATATTTCTTTTTCTCCATGTAAACAAAAAGATTATCATACAAATATAGATTTGGCTGATTAAAGATATGGTTTCTTAAGTGCTCTTTTTTTTTCCTCTACAATTTTTATTTTATGGGGTTTAGGGTGTTTCACAAAACTTTTAATATTTTCAAATTAATTTAAAAAAATTAAAAATCACTAGTTATTGTTATCATTTGTTATTCTTAAACTGTAATATTATCTTCTACCTAAGCACAAAAAAAAAAAAATACACGTGAAATATTGTGGCTTTAGAAATTGATATTGAAGTGAAAACGTCCTAATTGAATATGTACAACCAACAAAGATTGAAGCCTTCTTTTACCCTGCATGGAATATCACATTTTGAAGAAGATAAATTAATGTATAGGAGTAGATAGTTTCAACTATCATTTGATTCACATTCCTCTCTGATCTTTTGAACAGGAGTAGAGGTTTATCACTTGTTTCCTGTTTAGGATTGGGTTTACAGTTTGTTCTAGTCTTCTCATTTTATTTCACTCCTTTGTGGCATTATTGTCTTGTTTGGGATGAATTGATTTTAAAAAAATTTCAACATTATCTTATCCTTCCTCCAGAATTACATAACAGCTGTTGTGGGCAGTTTATCGAATATTTTAAGGTCATTTAATCAGTAGAAGAGAATATTCCCCTCTTAGGCCATAAAATTAATATATCACATAGATCATGTATATATTTTGACTCTTTAATTTTGAGTTATCCTTCTCTTAGACTGGTTGCCAACTAAAGCTACAGAGCTCAGTCTGCTCTGCATAGCTGGCACATGAGTGTAGAGACGAATTTATAGTTTTCCAAAAGTAATTGTGCAAAGGCAAATGCAATGGCTCATCTAGAATTTGAGCTTTACATGACAGTCCTACTCTCGATGCTGATAAATGCTATCCTACTTGCACCCCTCCTCCACATGGGTAATACTGGATGACAATTTTGATAGACACCCTGGCAAATTTTAATAAAGAGTTTTCAAGTATTCCTTTAAGTATTCTCATGTTTGTACTGCATTTCATAGGCAAAGCAATGCCTGCTTCTTAAGGATGAAAAAAGCATTTATTTATACAATAGATACTTATTTTTTGACATACCTCTTTCCTTATCACTGCACTCAATTCAGTGGTGAATATTAAGCATGTAACATAACATAAGGCAATTAAGTTTTCAAACCAAAATTCAACTCATAACTATATATTAGGCTATTTATTGATGCACACTTGTATATATTGATTTGAATTAATAAAAACAACATTTTGTGAGATGATGTTTTGAAAGATGCCTATCATAGAATTTCTGTAATTTGCTTGATAAAAGGATTGTCAAAATTAATATTGGTGCTACTTTTGTTGCTTATTTGATATACTAATTGTTTTTCTTTTAAATTCAAGACAGCATCATCACAATGCAAAAATATTGCAATTTTATGATGACAATCAATTCTGCTTTTACTGAAATACTTTGGAAAAGTATTTACAAATATGAACAAATAATAAATTTATGAAAGTTTTCTCATAACTTTCCAATTATGAGTTGTTCACTGTCATTTTTAAGTCAATGTTTTCACAATAAAATTAGTATTAACCAACTACTGATTTTCAGGATCTCTCTATATTCATATGATAAATATACAATAAGAATTTTAGCTTATAATGAGTTTTTATTAGAAATATTTGTAATAACTTATTTGATGATGTAAGATTTTAAGGGTTGTTTTTCATATTGTACATAAATATATATAACTAGAAATACCCATGAAAATTTCATGTTTTTCCACTTTTAATTTACTGATGAATGTTAATTCTTAACTCAATGATTGAATAAGCTCATAGCAAATTCTATAATAATAAAACATCCATGAAAATTCCCCTATTGCATTGTTAAATTATTGAGTTTAACGCTTTTATCAAAATATTGCAATAACAATCATAAATAATAGGTTATAAATGAAAAGATTTGAAATTGACAACTTTTTCTATTTTACTGAAACAGGCATTAAATAATTTTATTTTCCATTCTTTATTTCTTTCATTTTCTCACTGAAACCAGCTTTTCTGATATGTCTTCTTGGTCTTCCTACAAGATCAAAATGAAATAGTCCATTATTAAGAGTTATTGGCAGAGTATAAAATATGTAATTGCTAAGTAAACAGGGAGGGACATGCAGAATTATAATATAATGATAATTATAATATAGTTATTGATATTTATTATATATACTCTGTGATGTAAAATTGTCATGGATTATAAGAAAGATATCAACTCAAACAAGATATTGTAAAGATATACAGTGATATGAACACAATGTTGGAATTGAAAAAAGTATTGAACAGTGATCAAATAGCATTCTAAAAACAAATGGAGAATATTTGCAAGAGAAGAACAAGGAAATAGCTTTAAGAATCTCACAAAAAGAGATTTGTAAAAAGAGCAATCAGCAAGAAACATGGCTTTACCAACAAGAAAGTATTTGTAAAAAATATTCTAAAGACACATAGAAAGAAAAGATACAGAATATTCAAAACATTGGCTAAATTTAAGAACAACCAGCCTAACATCTCTAAGTAGATATCACAAAGAGAAATGTGTCAGTTAAGTGAAGAAATCCATAAAAACTGGTTTCTCAGCAGTAATTTTTCAAGGATGAATGCAGAGCTACATTGTATGGCAATGGCTGGAATAGAGGTTGGATCTTTAATGGAAATAGCCAGAATGACCTCTGGAGTAATGGTAATGGAGTAATGTTTTGGGCTAGCATTGTAGTCAGAAAAATTATTTGTTCTTTCAAAGTTGATGATGATATAAATGTGGAAATTCATTGTTCTTGGGGGAGATGATTTTTGAGTAGTATGAATCATAACAGAGAAGTTTTAAGCTAAAGTATGTATTCATATTCTGGCCACCTTGCCAAACTGGTTTAAAGATACCAGATTAATGGTATGGCTTCTAACATCTACAGATATTAATTCAATAGAAAACTTGTCCATAATTAAAAGTGATTATATAAGAGTGGATATCAGTATTTGAGCAAAGAAGATCTCCAAAAAACAATAAAATTTGCTGCAATCAATATTGCAGCTAAAAGAATACAAAAGTCAACAAAGCAATGGCTCATTGACTCATGAAGTTTTTTTATGGTGTGTATCTTGGATTTATTTATGGATAAACATTTATGTTCTACTTAGTTTATATAATAAAGCCTGATACACCTTCTGAAAATAAAAGAAGTTGTGAGTGTTTAATAAGGAGATATATTATAAACTGAAACTTGAGCAATATCGTGCTCATATGAATAAAAATATTTACCAACATTAGTTGATTGATAGCAATTTTATTGGAGGTGTGATATACAAATTTATATATTAGATGAATAGGTTAAATATCTATAAATCAAATATTTACATTTTCTTATTTGCTTACCCACCAATTTTATTGCAAAAACATTAATTTGCATAGTAAAATTTGTCATATTATACTATTGTTATTTATGAATGGGAATATTAATAGAATAAAATGCAAAAACATTTGTAAAAATTTGTTAATTGCACCTAATGTGAAACGCGTATCTTTAAAAAAGAAAACTGCTTTGATGCAGCAGCCAAATCTTTAACATTATAGCTTTCTGCTCAGTAATTATAAGTTGACTGAATGTATCCAATGTCTTGATCACTTACAATGTGGCAATGTTCAACTGGAACATAAAAATCATCACAATGACTAGAATCACTCAGCTTTAATGTTTTAATTAGAAAGCACATATCGTTATTGCTTGTCTAAAACTATCTTTGGGGTAAACTCTCAAGTGAACAAAAATCCTGTTTATGTTTTCCTATATGTGTCTGTTATTTCTGTTATTTGTTGTCGTGAGTTAAATACTTGACAGTATCTTCCACTGTAAGAAAGATTACAGGATGTCTCTTTAAATGATTGATATTAAACAGGTTTGTCAGATATATTTAATTTCTGGTTTTCACCTGAATATTTTGTGGAAAGTTAAGCTCTTTTACTGATTTTTACATAGTTTTGTGTATTCCATATATTTTTAAAATGGTTTTGAAAACTGAATAAGCAAATGTGGTAACAGAATGAGTTTATTACATAGTATCTGAAAAGAAAATAGTAAGCAACCAAAATTAGATGCATGTTACAACAGAAACAAGATCAAAGAGTTTTCTTATTTCAACCTGGCTTCAGTTCAAATTGGCACCATTTCTTCTCATATATTGGTTTGGTTGAAGTTCATAAATTCTTGATTTCAGAAAATTTGGAAATTTTTAGTGAAATTTTCATTTTTCAAAATCATAGTTAATGTTTATAGTTTATACATATGGATATCAGTTTAAAATGACACCAGGAAGATATGTGATAAAGGTAATGAAAGCTTGCAGAATTTTAATGAATTAACTTCTGTTTATGTATCATCTCTTTCTGTTTTTCTAAATCATATATTTTTAAGAACTTTCATTCTAAATGAAAAGCTGAATTACTAATTTTCAAACTCCTTCATCTTCAACATGATACAGTAGAATTTATAAAATGTTATTTTAGTAACAAATATAAAAGAAAATTATATATTATCTTGCAAAAATGCCTAATTTTTTGCATTGTAGATACTTGTTTATTTATTAATAAGAGTAATTTGAAATTTATTTCAATGAAAACTTCCAATCCTAATTACACTTGTTTGGCATAAAGTTTGGATTATTTATTCTGATCTGGAATAAGTAAAACAATATAGACTGTTCAAACAAACCTGAATTCATTTCTGTAAAAGAAAAGAATATTATGAAAGTGAGTATGAAAAAAGAGCTTCTAGCAATTTTGAATAACTTGACAACTATATTCTTGGTTCCAGAACCTCCTACACCTCCTCCCACCACTCCTGTCCCCACCACTGGTGAGTCTTCTTCATGAAATATTCCTATTTCTTTAAAAAATGATGATTGACTTGGATGTCAGTTAGTGTATGAATGCTACTCAATTCAACATTTTCTTTATTTTGAATTTCTAATCACAAAACCTCGGAGATACATAAAAATGTGCTGTTATGTACAATGTTAATCTAATAATAATTAAATTTATATCATGTTTGTAAACACTGTAGCTTAATACCTATTATGTAGGATCTAACCCCAAAAATAGTAGTTTTATACGAGTATATTCACATAATAGTTTTCTCTAGATATGATTGTCAGCTGAAAAGTTCATAAGCTGACTAAGATATAAGTAGACACACCAGTTGATAGACTAAAATACATGCAAGTGTACCAGACTGCAACAGCTGGCCGACCAGTTATTATATTCTGGTACACTTCCATGTATTTTAGTCTACCAACTGGTGTGTCTGCTTATGTTTATATCTTGGTCAGCCCATGAACTTTTCAGCTGACCCTCATATATACAGATATGGACAAGCAGAAACACATACATGAATATACCTGCATGCATGCATACATATATATAGATATATATGTATATTAATATATACATATATTCCATTGTACATATATATATATATATATATATATATAAAATGCGCAGTGCGTTTCTATTTTTACTAACCTTCATTTTTCTCTTTGCCTCTAACAATTAGCTTGCAGATCATCTTTAGCTGATGTTGTTCTGGTTTTGGATTCTTCAACCAGTGTCAGTGCTCAAAATTTTCAGAAGATGCTCACATTTGCCAAAAATTTCTTATCTGAAGCCAGCATAAATTCTGGTGGAGTACGTGTTGGTTTACTTGTTTATAGCACCAAAGTTCACATACAGTTCCACTTGAATGAGTACTCATCAAAAGACCAAGTTTTTGCTGCAATAGACAGAATTGAGTATAGGTATGGTGATACTAACACAGCTGCAGCCATTAAGGCCCTCAGAACTGAAATGTTTACCAGTGAGCATGGGGATAGAACAGAGGCGCCAAATGTAGCACTCGTCCTAACTGATGGGGTTTCTAACATAGATTCAAAGCGCACTGTAGTAGAAGCAATGCGCGCGCAATCTTCAGACATTCACATTTATGCAATCGGCATCGGATTGGCTGATCTAACAGAACTGCAAAAAATAGCATCGTCCCCGGCTGCTGACAACAGCTTTAGTGTTGAAGATTTTGATGAACTTGATAAAATGAAAGAGGAAGTCTTTGCCCATTTCTGTCCTGGTAAGTTTTCTATTTTTCAACAGAAAGCAAAACAGAAATATGTTGCCCTTATAAACTCACGTCTAAGAACGTAGTTTTCAGCTTAAACTTTTGCTAGTTAAGCAAATATAAATTTTGTTCGTTCTCAGTTTTATTGTTTCCATTGACACTGTAATGACAGATGCACTTGTCATTCTTCATACAGTTTTAGGAAATTCATGGAAACATTTACATCTAAATAAGAAGAGTTGAATCAATCAATTTTAATAATTTACTTGATAATGACTGAGAAAATGTACCTATTTAAATATTGTAAAAAATAAAAATAACAAACACAAGAAAAATAGTTTGCAAAGACTCATGCTATTAGCAATTTTGCTTTATAAAATAAAAAGAATAAGACTTTGATCTTAAGTAATAAAAAGATAGAAATAATTTATACAAGTATTTCAATGAAATATTTTACATAAGCATAAGTACTAGAAATATATGAACTATAGTTATAACCAAACTTCAAAATATCATTCTTAAAAATAAATATTATTCTATTTTTACTACCTACATGTAAATAATTTGGTGTTATGCATCTTCATCAAATTCTGTTTTTAGAAGATTTTCTTAACTGAGCATTTAAAAAACATACTAATTGAAATGTATGTGCTCAAGGTGTATTCATATTTCTCACAATACTTTGATAAGCCCTTAAAATGTCTCTGATTTTATTACTAAATTATGCTTCTCCATTGCTCAGTAATATAGATTACATTATAGTCCATTATTTTTTTTCTTAGAACCAACGAAACCACCACCAGAGCCAGGTAAGGTCATCGTACTTCCAGCTAAAAAACTAAAATATTCTCACGGTTATTGACCCAATTCTTGCGCGCGCACATAATGACCTGCTTACAGTTTTGTGGATATTGCTTATAGTTAGGTATGACTGCAAAACTTGACAAATGTTTTGTATGACTGAACAGGTTTTAATGTGACTCTGAATGTTGATAAATGTCGCTTATAATTATAAGAATCGATTATTGTTTGGTAGTGACCAAATCCTTGATGATTTCATTTGATATGTGTTTTGTATTGATCTTCATATGTGATTGGAGTAACTAAGGTTTTCAGGAAGTGAAATTTTGTTTATATTAATATTTTACTTATATTTGTCAGTGTAACAGAATGGGTCAAATTAGTGAATGTTCTTTATTATTTTCATTTAGTACTATAAAACTAAACTTTGTATTGCAACTTTTACACTGAATAATATGCTTGTAACAATAACCTGAAAAACAGTGTTATTTTTTATCCTTTGTAATTATGATATTAGAATATTTATTTGAAATACGATGAGATTAATGTACTATTGAATAAATCTATACCTGTTTAAGAAATAAGAAATAGTATTCTCATAAAGTACTACACTAACTTATTTTTTTATGATTATGCTTTTACTTTATAAACCTCAAAGCTCTTTTCTTATTGATACATTCTCAAGAATTTGAAATATGGTAATAATTAAAGTGCATTAAAAAATTTCTTAATTTCTTACCAGTGTTAGTTTTCTTAAATTAAGGTGCATTTAAGTTAAATCTTCTTTTTCAAATTACTTTGTACATTGTTTTTAAAAATTCACTGTACTAATTGTACTGTCCTGCTATGCAGAATGTTCTGTTGCATCCTCTGATGTCATCTTCCTCCTGGATAGCTCGACAAGTGTTCTTGAAACCAACTTCAGGAAAGTACTTGCTTTTGTCAAGGAATTCTTGTCTGAGGCTTATTTTGGAGTTGCTGGGATCCGTGTTGGCTTGGTTACTTACAGCACAAAGGTGAATGTCCAGTTTTATTTGAATTCTTATGAAACAAAAGAAGAAATATTTAAAGCTATTGATAAAGTTCCATACACTTATGGAAGCACCAATACAGCTGGTGGACTGGAAAAATTGAGGGAGGAAATGTTTACCCATCAGCATGGTGATCGTCCAGAAGCCAGAAATATTGCTATTGTGGTTACTGATGGTGTATCAAATGTGAATCCTTTCCACACATTGGATGAAGCTGCTCTGCTGAAGGATGCAGATGTGCATATTTATGGTGTAGGAATTGGCCTGGTTGAACTTACTGAGTTGCAGCAAATAGTGTCCAAGCCAGCAGAGGAAAATACATTCCTTGCACAGAACTTTGATGATTTGCAAGGACTGAAAAGACTGGTCTTTGCTGAAATGTGTCCAGGTATGTGAGGATAAATATTGACTATAATATTTCAATTTGCATCCACAAATAGCAATGACCTATTGCACCATTTTCCAATGCTACAAATGCTCAATTATTCACTGTTTAGAGATTCATCTTCTCTTCATTAATGAAACAGAATTGATCTGATCACATCTCACTGACACTGGCTTGAACCAATTTCACTTGCATCTTTATTATTATATATCACAATATAGATATGTTTTTTCGAACAAGATTTGTTTGGAATTTTTGTTGATAATAACAATTATTACAGTCTTTTGGCACAATAGTTTAAATACTAGATTTCTAACCTATATTACTACATTAAGGAAGTTGTATGTCTCTTCAAATTTTTTTTTCCTTTTCACATTTTTTTTGGTCATTGTTTTTATCATAGATTTTGTAATTGTACAATATTTGATTCAATTAAATAACAGAAAAGTAAGAGAAAAATTTTTAACTGGCTTTATTTACAAAATAGTTTATGTGGATATATTTTCTGTACAGTCTCCAACTGTAATAAGATATTAACAAAACCTTAATCTAATACCTCAAGGACTTGCTATTTTATGTTGATCATCAAAGCTGTTACAAAAAAGCAAGGTTTTTCTGCCACTCTCTTTTTATGACTTTATTCTCTAGCTTGTCACTTTCTTAGTAATAGTTGTAGTTATGATACTATTAAGATGCTTTTAGATTGTCTTTGTTATTCATAGTTTATCATTAGTTTTCATGATTTACTATGGTATGTAATCTGAAGAAACTATTTTAAATTCCAGCAGTTTAACAGCTGAAGAATAAATTGGCCAAACATTTTATAAAAACCAAAAAAATGAATAGATTATTTACATATATTCATTTTGTCTATGTAACATTTTGCTGTAATAAAGTTATATAGCAGTGTCTTCATAAAGCTAGGAGTTAAATAGCCCAAATTAGAAAATATATTTAAAGATTATATCTAGCATCCTAATAGTAGCAAGGACTTAGAAAAATATCAATTTCATATATGCCATCAATTTTTTATAGCATGGGTAAACAAGTAAAGAGTGTTTTTTTTAGATAAAATAAAATAATAATGAAGTAATTAGTTAAAATTAATATTAAAATGTTTAAAATGAAATGATTATTTAATTTCTAAAGAATTTCTTTAACATATCTTTCATTTTTTTTCTATGCATTAAAATAAATATAAAGGTATACTAATGTAATAATGCAGTAATTTAGAAAAACTTAACCTTTTAAAACAGTTTATATAAATAAGTTTTTGCTTATTAATAGGGAATATTTTCTCTGAAAACAGCTGCTATTTTTTTTATTGTTTGATTTATGAACAAAGTAGTTTATTAAATTTTAACTCTATTTATTGATTAGATTTTATAAAGGAGACATTATTTACATTGTGAGAATGGTTACTAACTTTTTTCAAGAATTTTTTTGTATTGATAGATAAATCTTTGTTATTAATTTTTCTCTTATATTTGCCTTTTTTTACATTTTCTTTTAAAATAGCTAATATATAAGCACATTAATAAATTTATCTATATTATAAGTCAATGAACTTATTAACACGCAGTCAAAATTTTTCCTGTTTTATAGATAATCTCATAAGTCTGTTCACAAATCCTGCATGTCTAGCACACTGGGGTAATCTTCACCTTGCAGTTTGTTATTATAAGTAAAGATTTTAAACCTGCATTGAATTATAAGTAAATAATTTTCAGTAAAATTGTCCTTTCCAAATTTTGTGAGTTTTTAATGGGAATTTGATTGAATATTTTTTTTTAGTATAAGCACATACTTTCAACTGTTCAAGAACATTTACTGAGTCACCTAACAATTACAAAGAGTTTTGGTCTTTAACCATGAAATGATACATTCTTATTTAGTGAATATCCTGTATACAGTCTTGTATGTTTCATTAATATCAATATTTACACTTGTTTGAAATTATTTTATCTTCACTTCCTTGTTAATGAAAAACATGCTTCACTTAGTTTTTTTTCTCATTTGAAAAGGAATATAATTTCAGAAATTTTTGCTAACAGTTCAGCTTTTTAACTAAATTGAAAGCTTTTCAAACATTCAAGCAATTCTTATTTGTTATTTTCATTCTAAATCTCGCAGGTTACATTTAATAATGTAGATTGTAATGTTGATAATTCTTGATTTTTTGAAAGCATAATTTTGTATATATATATATAAGTGTGTGTGTGTGTGTGTGTGTGTGTGTGTGTGTGTGTAGAGAGACAGAGACAGATATATATATATATATATATATATATATATATATATATATATAGCTGATGAGATTAGAAAGTGTAAGCTTAGTTTTGATCAATTTTATAAATGGCCGTTAGTTATTTCAATCATCGTTTGGTATCTTTCTTCACAGAGCCTCCAACAACAACACCAATACCAACTACAACGGGTATGTGTGGTTTTCTTAGTTTCTTGCACAGTTATGCTCCCATCTTGGCATTATCTTTCAGAGTTTAATTCTTTCAAGTCTAAAATCAGGTTTACAAAATGTACATTATTCCATATAGGGCTAATGATACACAATTATGTGCTTAAATTTATGTAATACAGATGATTTTCACAATGCTCCAAAATCAACATTTTCATTTAACTACAAAGAATTTGTACTGATTTAGTAGAAGTGGTGTATCTAAGGCAATATACCCTGGCAGAAGCCATCCCTCTTCAGGATGGTTTTGAATTCAGAGTTTACTTTTTCTAGACTGGCTATTACCTCAAGAGAGCACAGCCAGCCTTGTTTAAATAGTGGGGGTGACTGAACTCTCTGATGAGAAGTAATAAATTCATACCTTTTATAAAGGTATTTGTGAAAAAGTGAACAAAATGAACTTGGATGAAATTTAAATTAGGCTTGTTGATTTCTCTTTCCAAATTGCTAAATGTTATACTTACTCACATATACTAACTGAAGAGGGACATTTGAAGAGGGAAAGTTGATTTATTAGTTTGTTGCTTTAATTTACCTGATAAAATGATGCTTTCTTTATGCACCTATGTACATTGAAAATAGCTGTTTTTTCTTTATTAGCCTTCATCTATTTTGTCATTTCACCTGAATTCTGTTATGTATATATATGTGGGTGGGTGTAGATGTTCGTTAGTATGTGAATGTGAAATTAAATTATATTTTGATGTAAGGTTTCAGTGGTGATTCTACCTTCTCTCTGTTCATGTGATTTACCTCACTTTTGTTACCTCACTGAAATATTAATTTCATTTTTTTACCTGCTTTTCCCTGCGCTTTTTAGAGAAATGCCGTGCTGCTACCTCAGATATTGCCTTCCTTCTTGATTCCTCCACAAGTGTCAGTGAAGCAAATTTCAAGAAGGTTCTTTCATTCGTCAAAGAATTCCTATCAACTGCCCACATTGCTTCAGATGGTGTGCGTGTTTCTGTTGTGGCATACAGCACTAATGTGCATGTCGAGTTTCTCTTGGACAGATACACAACAAGAGAAGAGATTTATGGTGCTATTGATCAAATCCCTTATAGATATGGCAGCACCAATACAGCAGATGGAATAAAAGCCATCAGGCAGCAGGTCTTTTCTGTGGAGACAGGCGACCGTGTTGATGCACCTAATTTCTTGTTTGTTGTCACTGATGGTGTTTCCAATATCAATGCTTTCCGCACAATTGAAGAAGCTGAGATGGCAAAAAATCAAGACATCCACATCTATGCTATTGGTATTGGTTTGGCTGACACAAATGAATTGAAGAAGATAGCATCTGCACCAACTGATGCTAATACCTTTATTGTCCAAGAATTTAGTGAACTTAAAGGTGTGCAAGCAGAACTATTTGAAGAGTTTTGTCCAGGTAGGTTGGAAGCAAGATTTAACACTTTGCTGTCATAGATAATTCTCTAAAAAGAAAAGAAAACTAGTTACAAAAAATTCATATTTGTCCACTAAGAATATACAAATAACATTCACTTATCAAGAGCCAAACTTTAAAACAAAAACCCTCATATTCAAACGAAAAAAGTGACATTGTTTTTTTCATGAATCTTCTTACTTAGCCAAAATAAATCTTAAAAGCTTCTGTTTATTACAAGTTAAATTACTTTGATCCCATTTTCATTGGGAAGACAACCAAGTGTATACATGTGCATATCAGTAATACATCTAAAAAAAAAAATTCCAATAAAATTTTATTCTTTCTTAATAAATCCTTTATAAATTGTCAAATAATTTTTCATAAAATTCTAAAGTTCTCTTCTTATATCACTTGTAAACCAATTAAAAAAAATGTCTTATTAAAAACTGAAGATTATTTGAATGATTCCATTAATTTTTAACTCTTCTTTCTTTCACAGTCATCAACTTCAGAATGCAAGCAAAGCTATTTAATCCATTAATGTTTCATTCCTACTACTTAAAAATAATGAATATTTAATAATAATTATAATAAAAACATGAATGTCTAATAATCATTATATTAATAACAGTAATAATGATAATTTGAATACACCTTTATCATCTCTTAAACAGAATTAAAATAAATGTTGTTTTAAATTGCTTTAAAATACCAATGATGGATAAATTACAAGTAAATAGGTTTGATTTTAAAAAAATTAAAAATGCTTTGTTCTACAAAATGTACTTAGTATATAAAGACATAATAATCAATAACCGGCCAAAAATATTTTCTGTGAGTTATTCTTGTGTAGCAGCATCTGTTGTCATGACTGCCCTTGACTCACCAAATTAGTTATCTGTTTAACATGTCTCAACTGATGCCAATATGATGTTGTGGTTGTAATTTATTTCCAACAGTGGAAACCACTCCTCCGCCTACAGAACCCACAACTGGTGAGTGAGATTGCATTTTGTGTCAGTGTGTAGCTGATTATGATTTAACAGAAGTATGCTTGGTGAAAGCATCGTTTGCAAATGAAATTGGTCCCTTTAGTATTTATTTAGCAGAAAAAAAAACCCTGACATTTTTATATATTTAATCAAGAGGAACTCAAGATGATTTTAGAGCATAAAAGATGAAAGTAAGTA
Organism: Ascarosepion bandense; assembly: GCA_037127315.1. Lineage (NCBI taxonomy): Eukaryota > Metazoa > Mollusca > Cephalopoda > Sepiida > Sepiidae > Ascarosepion > Ascarosepion bandense. The sequence goes on from JBBBDQ010000773.1 coordinate 4,032,911, forward strand.
AAAAAATATGCTTGTAGGTAATCCATATTTAACTAAAACATAAGAATTGTGGTGGATTTCTATTTAAATATTGCAAAGTTTGTTCACATAATATTCATTTTAATTGAAAATAACTTTCACTGCCAATTTACATCAATATATATATATTGAAATATCAAAAGAATCAGTCACTGAAACAACTGTACAATGACAAAAGTCATCTGATCATTTCAAAGTTTGTTTATGTTATACTCATAAAATATAAGTAAAAATCAAGTCCATTACTTATTTATTAGAGTACTTACATGCAAAAATATTTTTAAAAAGTCAGTAACTGGAACCAAATATAGAATAAAACTTGTATACTGAGATTGTAGATGGAATTATGAAATATAGATAATCCAAAATATAGGTGGTTAGTAATAATGATTAGAATAACCCTTGATTACCTATAATAATTTTTTTCAGAATTAATTTTAATAACAGGTATTAGTAAGCTAGATTGTATGGCTGTAGTTAATTTATATGTATGCACACCAAACACAAATTGCTTTAGATGTAAATTACATGTATAAATGGATTACTAGATATTTATAAACTTTTCTGAAGATTATTGAGTGTATAAATGTGATAGGCAATAAGTTAAAAGGGCCTGTCAATTACAAAGATCATGTTGTTGCCATGCAATTCAATAATACTGATTTATAGCGATGGTGTGTAGATCCTTCCTGTTTTAAGACAGCCATTTTAGAACCTAACATAATTTTTCTATGGTATTTCAATTCTTATCTTCTTTGCTATGATCTTTAATCTATTATAACAAAATAAGTTATAAAAATGTTCTTTAGGAATAAAACAAAAAAAGTATCAAGTCTTTCGTGTCAACAGAAATGACCATAACATACCTAAAAGGATACTATTTCTAATTATGGATATTTCCAAGCATGGCTTTTTATCATATTATTACAGTGTTACTTATAATAAAAACTTCCTCTCATCAGAATTTGTGTGTTCACATTTCTTACATATATCAAGCATTTAAACTCAGTGTGTATGTATGTGTGTGCATGTGGTATGAATGTATTGGTAATTATTTTTAATTCATGTTTCAATCAAAAATGAATATTATAATCTAGTCTGTATGTAACCCCATTAGACAATTTTTAACTTGATATTTTGCTATTCACTCTAAAATGAACATTATCACCTTATCATAATTAATCTCAACAATATTGTAAAATTAATGTTTTGTTGCTCACGTAAAATAAATTTTATACTAAATTTTTGCTTATTTCATATAATATTCTAAAATTAATAAAAATAAAAGATAAAGCAGATGTTATATTTTTCCACATAACCAAAATATACATGAAAAATTACTTTTGATAACTCATATAATTTTACTATCTAAATCACTTCATCAATAATTTAATCAATCTAAAAAAGAAATGTTTTTCATCCATTTGTTTCTAAGCATGTGTTGTTTTGCCTTTTCCTTTATTACACAAATACCTCAATATACAATTATCTGAAACATATAATATTTGTTTAATCAGTATCTTTCATTATTGTTATAACAGTTTTTTTGTGTGGAATGATTGGCATAATACATATTATCAAGAGTTTTTTGTGTTGGCTTTAATTGTAACAGTACTTTCTACATGAACATATAATGATAGAACTGTAATAGAAATTTCCATAATTTGGAGTTGAACCATAGAACTTCAATGACAGAAATCTCCATCATCCCCAGTTAATGAATGGAGAGTATCAAATAGGATAAAATTAAATCCTGCCTCATCCAAATAAAGAAAGCAAGCTGGAAGAAGCCTGTTTCTGTAAATATAATTTGGCTAATGAAACAATCTGAAAACACTGTTGCAAAGTGTGTGATTCAAGGTTGAATATTTTCATGTTTCTTCCTCAGTATTATATGGGCTGTACATACAAGTCTATGCACTCATATGGAAATGAGGCAAGACTTATTTTGGTATCACTATGGCAACCTTCAAGACAAATAAAACAGAACAATGTTTAGTAAGTTGATCTTACAAGTTATTGTAACTAAGTGCCTTACTATTGTGGTCAAGTACCAAATGAACTTAGTAAATACCTACTCCATTAACCTCTGATATTAAAATATTTATTTTTGTAAGACTACATATATGATTTACATCAAGTGTTTTTATTTTTTATTAGCCCTGCAAATCTTATATTCATTTTATACATCATATATATAGCTAAGGTTATAAAAGTATTTCATAACTAATTTTTAAAAACATTCAAGCTTCTTTTAGTTTAGTTATTGGTACAATTTTCAAAACAAAATATTGTCTAATTATTCTCTGTGGTCATATGTTATAGAATATGAGTTCTTTGTCAGAAAATAGTTAATATGTTTATAATTTCAGATTAGCCATAAATTCATGATCTTCATTATCAGGTTTCATGCAATACTACATTTCATAGTTAATTAGCTGATTGTTAGAGGTTTCTTTACCTAACTGCAACAGAATACAACAAGCCATATTCAAAATAAAATTGTTGATAGTATTAAAAGCTCTTCATACTGCATTGCAAATCTTTGTTTTGTATTTGAAGTTATTTTTTATCTTGTTTGAAGTTCTTTTTATTAATTTCCATGTAAAGTAATTCATTTTCATTAGAACTGAAATCCAGAAGTTAATTTGTAATTCTTATGTCTTTTCTCTTTAAATTCCTACCCTCTCCTATAGAGGCCTGTACTGCTGCAACCTCTGATATAGTGTTCCTTCTGGACACATCAACCAGCGTCAGTGAGCGTAACTTCAAAAAAGTTCTTCAGTTTGTCAAGCAGTTTTTGGCTGAGGCTTATATAGCACCTGATGGTGTTCATGTTGGAGTAATAACTTTCAGTAGCTATGCTTACGTCCAGTTTAATCTTAACAAGTTCTCCTCCAGGGAAGAAGTGTTTGAAGCTGTAGATAGCATTCCCTACAGCTATGGCAGTACTAACACTGCTGCTGGACTCCGAGCTCTGAGGGCTGCTTTCTCAAAGGATAATGGTGGACGACCTGAAGCACCAAATTATGCCTTGGTTATCACAGATGGTGTTTCAAACATCAATACTTTCCAGACTGTAACTGAAGCTGAAATAACTCGAAACAGTGATATCCATATTTATGCTATTGGTATTGGCCTCTCAGACACATCTGAGCTAGAAAAAATTGCCAGCAAGCCCAGCAGAGAAAATACATTCAATGTACAAGATTTCAATGAGTTGCAAGGTGTTAAGAAAGAATTGTTTCAACAATTTTGTCCTGGTATGTAATGAAGAATTACTTCCCTTGTACACGGAATGTCTGCCATATGCACAGAAGATCAAATCCAGCAATTTTGCTGCTGACAAATATCATTTATAGATTAGTTGTTCACACATTATGCACTGTCACCAATATTATTTTTCTTTAAGCTTTTATCTCACTTAACAAATAATAGAAAAATTAAGATCTAATGAAAGCACATTGATTTTTCTTTGTCTCATAATTTCTTTGTTATGTAGCCAAACTCAGAATTATAGTTTAAAAAATTAGTTTGCTTACATTTTTATCTGTTGACAATGTATATGCAGACATTATTTTGATATTGGGATGTCACTTTTAGAACTATTTTATCAGGGAAATAATAAATAATTTTCACACTGTGTTTTTCCATTTGAAATGACAGGATTTTATCTTTAGTATTGGAAAATGACAGATGTAAGAATACAGTTCAATACACTTAAGTTTTGTGAAAGTATAGAAAAATACTTTAATGAGAACAACTGATAAAACTGCTGATTTTTAAATTTATAAATACTTGAAATAATTGTCTGGTTTCACAAAAAAGCAGACCTGAATATGAGTCAATGGTCATTTCATGTAACTGACTATTTTATCCTAAGCGCTTGTTAGAAATATTTTCACAATTGTTTATTACTCTCCAGCAAATTGAGAAAACTTTGAACAAATTAATTTTGAATAATCTTGATTGTTATTGCATTACTATACAGTCTTATGATTATATCATTACAATAACAGTTGTGTTGCTGTCTGTCATAAGATAATTGGACATTTTTATATATTGTAGATTACAGTATAATTTCTCATAACAGCTTACAACCATATAATGTTGAAACATTGGTTTTCATCCAGTCACAGAAGTTAAGCAATGTTGAACCTGGTTAATACATACATGAGTAGCAACTTGGAAATACCAGGTACTATAAGGTTGGATGTGTGAATGTTTACTGGCTAATGACTTTGAGTAAGAAATCAGAGATCAGAGTTTGAAATCCAGTTGATTTCATTACAGTCACTTACATGCACATAAACTTGGGGAAAGGTATGAATACATATCTTTTTCTTACCCTCTATGGGTTAAATAGCAGGACAGACTGGGTCCTATAGCCTTAGTTGGCACCAATCTACCACAGAATGTAACAGCAACCTACTATAGGAATTCTTCTGTTAAGTCAATTATGAATCAAAAAGACACATGAACACTCAAGTGGGCATCATTCATGTCACCTAAGGAAAGAGTAAGAAAATGTACAATATTATAGTTATGCATGTGTCATGTTTCAATTTTGTATTTTAATCTCACTCTTTCAGATTATTTTCTATCATATATTCACTTACCATCTAATATACTGTGATTGCATCACACTATAATGTTATAAGCATTGTATAAAGTATCACTTCACAATATCATATTTAGTACCAAGCATCTTAACCTTCTCTATGAAGATTTCTGATTTTATATATTATTTGTAAGCATACAACTTCATTTTTTGTTATTGCATGACTTCATTTAGAGCAAAACATATTTTTGATATTTTCTATATATTTGTTCATAACGTTTTGTTTCCTGTTTTCATATTATGATAATTTTGTTGCTTTGATATAGTTTTTTCTTTCAATATTTAGTGCTACTACTTTTTTTTTTACTCCTGAGTAAACTAGACAATATCTGCCTTTCTTTTGATCTATTGTGAGACTTACATTCAACATTAAATAACCCAACAAGGGTTGATATGATAATTAGCCAACCTAAACTAACATAACTTCATCAATATTTTTTTTACATTTGGCATTTTTTTTTATAATTAATTACTATTAAAATCTAAATATTCTTCCTGTTTTCTTTTCTCATTAAGTCAATTATAGAAACAATTGAAAGGTCCAGAATTACTTTGATAATTATAATAAAGTTTACATAGATATAAACATATATATGTGATAATTTCTTTTCTTTGTTTTTTACTGTCATCTATCAGTATAAAAATACATTTCTGTGCCTTAATTTCCTCTTTCTCTGTCTAAATATATGCAGAATTATAAAAATATACAGTACCTCTGCACATAACTAGAAAATTTATGTTAGCATTATCAAACTTTATAGATTTTTTTCTGACTTTAAAGTCTTGTTCTACAGATATGGCTCCACGTATGATTATAACAACCCCTGGTAAGATTTATTTTCTACTCCTGTTTATTTAATAATGCATGACAATGATTATATGTAGAATGCCCAGACATAAGAAGATAAAAGAAAAACAAATTTTTTCCATTCATTAACACTTGGAAAAAAAAACTTCAGAAAAAGCATTAATTTTAAGAATTTTTACTTAATTTAAAAACTCACTTATAACTGAAATAATGAAATTCAATATTTTAACTTAAAGAATTAAGTTTTTAACACATTGTTTGTTATAGCTTCTATTTATTTTTATTGACTATTTTAGCACTGATAGATTTTGAAGAATATATTTGGATGTAGTGTATCTTAAAAAGCAGTTCAGGTTCTACAACACAGTTATTCTTTATTTTCTTTTTTATATTATCAAAACATTTAGATTTACTTTACTTATATACATATCTTTCTCATTCTGATTATACTCTCTTTTAGTCTGTATCTAGCTATCATTATGATTGTATGTATATATGCATGTATGTAATTTTGGTGTATGTATCTAATGTATGTATGTATGTAATTCTAGTTATGTGTATGCATGTTGCCATGAAAATCATTCTAAAATGTTAATTTGGGAGTTATGAGAGTTGGTCTTGGTCACAAGTTGACTACCACTATGTATGAATGCAATTCTGGTCATATGTAGATATGCATCTCCTAACCTATTGCACAAGATGTATATCATAAAGTGATAGAAACCACAAAAATGAGGATAATAATTTATACAAATGCTCAAAAACTTGATGTTTATATAGTCTTATGCATTCTTTATCTGCAATAGTCTGATATTTGTTCTTATATTGCAAAAGTTTGAAACACAATCACAATTGCATATTTAGTAAAATATAGAGAGTAGATCACCTCAGATTGCACTTTGGTGACACTGCATTAAATAATTCAGGTTTTCATATTGACTGACACAAGAGATTATTCTTTTCTTCAGCACCTCCTCCAACAACCACCAGGCCAATCTTTACAATGAAGGGTAAGTTTTTATAATGCTTAAAAATGACTGGAGCTTTTTGTATGGTTAGAAAATAAATAAAGGGAAGATAAAACAAATAAATATTAAATACAATGAAATCAAAGATTTCATTGTAGCTAAAACAGTTTCAGTGTCTGTTGTTTTTAGGAAGGTTTAGAATTACTGCAATCATTTTTTTTTCATAAATACTCTTTATTTTTCATGATAAATTTCAATAGTTTTTTAAAGAATTTTACAGGTATTTTCTTATACTCTTGAATGCCTTTTAAGCTAAACTTAATGAAGTAAATGAACTAATATATATTTATATATATATATATATATATATATATATATATATGTATGTATGTATGTATGTATGTAAATATTCAGATATAAATAAATATCTAAAGACAATTTAAATAAAAGAAAAAACAAGACAAAAATTTTTTGAGAAACTTTATCATTAACAAGTTTAACACTCTAGCCTCTAGATACAAATACTTGTTATCACTGCACCATATGTTTTACCCTTTTCGTCCCTGGGGTTATTCTAGTCAACATGCACCAGCTTTAACTCTTCCACACTGGCCCCTCAACCTCCAGCATTTTCCTCTCTGGGTTGAGGTGTCTACTTGGCTTTAACCAAACTCAAGGGGGTTTGGCCATGGGTCCCTGAGCATCCGTAGGTTAGTCAACGACTGGTTTGTTGGTTTAAATTTGCTTTCTGTCCATGTTGTGAGTATTAGATTCAGAAAGCAGAAGTGTTGTTTGTTCATGGTCAACTGAAGAGGTAGATACAGCTGGGGGAGCCAGTGTCAAACATTTATAATACAGCGAAAAGAAATAGAAAGAAAAAAAATAATGTCCATAGAAAGCCAAACAAACAACTGTTCAATGGTTGCACTGTTAATGTATTTTATATAAAAGAAAAGAATAAAAAAAGAAAAAGGTTACAGAAGTAAAAGTTTCCTAACAACTCACACACTGGAGTCTAAACAGAGAGTGTGTATGGTTAAATTGTTGTTAAATTGTCTCAGAAGATTTATATAACTCTTTTCAACAATGTTCTCCAGACTCTTTTGACAGAGTCAATTCTCAAATAAAATGCTGGGACCACGGTGTCTTGCAAAGGTGCTGGTACAAACGACTGCTGATATAATTCTGATATTTCCAGGCTGGTGACAAATATCAAGTTTTATATACTCAGCGGTTGTTTTCACTGCAACCACTACAACGATAATTCTCATAGTTATTGGGTGACTATCAAATTTCAACAATTCGCAACAAATTCGGGGTGACACTTAAACTTTTCAAATCATAAATCTCCTTGTCAGGAACTACTCAATTTGAACTCTTTACAAAACATCAGTTTCAAATAATCTTCTTCTTTGTTTTTTCATCGTCACCACACAACAATCCTCCATCTGAAACAATAGGACCAAATGCAAGTAAAATATAAAATATATTTTACACTCCTTTTTCATACAAAAATGTTTTTGATTAGGAGGTTGACTGGTCTGAATTGTCAGTAACCTTACTTCAGTAGCGTAGTGAACCATATGCTCTCACGGTTCTAGTCTCTCTTGTCAGTACCCCTGCTCATCTGGGAGATCCGATGGCATACAACCGTATGCTTCTACAGTCCTGGACCGACTCTTACAACTTCAGCATTGCAATGCGCTTATATAGGAACTGGAGGTCATAAGTCAGGCCATTCATGCGCTCTTATCACGAGTGATCATGAGTGTTTGTTGCTACAGCCAAAAATTATGTAACCTCCAAACGTTCTTTTGCTTACTAAGCGCTATTTCAATTTCACTCACAAAAAATTATTTTTGTTCTTCTCCACCATTCTCTGATCACCCAAATTAAATGGCACTCAGCTTATGCTAGATCATATTTCACCATTAGTAAACAAAATACATTCCGATGTTCAATCTACTCCAAAATCCTTTTTATCAAAAATATTATTTCGTTCATTTCCATTGTCTTCTGATGACTCCAAATTATCTTATGCCTAGATCAAATTTCACCACCAGTAAACATAATATGCTAGTTTATTTTACTGTTTAATTTAATGTTGCCACATTTTTTAGAAGTCAAAAATCTGTTTAAAAAAATTCTTACTAAAAATTAAATAGAAAACAACAATAACATGACATTTCAGCCTTCTTCAGGTGCTAGGAATTTTTAACCTTTTAAATGTGTGTATCTCTGTCATGCATCAAAGGTTTTCCTTTTTTGTTTTTGTTTATTAGAGTGGTCTGTTTTAAATACTTTTAAAAGAGCTTGTTAAAAGGTAAATTTCTGACTATTTTCATGGTTGGAATGACTGTGCAGTGTAGTTTATTTGTAAGATATTTTAGCCAATTCTCTGCAGCCTATTTCTACTTTTGTTAATTGTCTTAATACTTTTTCTTTAAAAATACAATACATGTAGTATAATTTATATGCATTATATGCCGGTAAATGTTTACATACACAATATACTCTCTCTATATATATAATCTGGTTGTGATAAAATGTTGTTTATTTTATATTCTATTTCTTTTACTTATATATAGTCTATGAGTTTGAAATGCTGTGCTACATAATCTCCCTATTGCTAATCATCCTTTTAGGTAAATGCAGTGCTGCGACAGCTGATATTGTGTTTGTTCTGGATTCTTCAACTAGTGTTAGTGAACGCAATTTCAAGAAAATGTTGAATTTTGTTAAGGATTTCTTGCGGGATGCCACCATTTCACCAAAATATGTGCGTGTTGGCATTGTTGTCTATAGCACATCAGTTTACATCCAGTTCCATCTGAATGAATACAAGACAAAAGAGGATGTATTTTCTGCTATTGACCGTATCCAATACACTTATGGCAGTACAAACACAGCCGGTGCAATTAAAGTAATGAGGAACACAATGTTTACCAAGCAAAATGGTGACCGTGAAAATGTGCGCAATATTGCTGTAGTTGTCACTGATGGTGTTTCCAACATAAATTCTCGCCAGACAGTGATGGAAGCTGAGAAAGCCAAAATGGCTGATATCCATATATATGCCATTGGTGTTGGATTGTCAGAAACAGAAGAATTAGAACAGATTGCTTCTGCTCCTGCCAAAGAGAACAAGTTTGCTGTGCAAGATTTTGATGAGCTTCATGGATTGAGAGCAAAAGTCTTTAAAGAATTCTGTCCAGGTAGAGAAGCTATTTTTTAAAACTGGCATTGTTACACTCTGCAAAATCACAAATCACCATTTTAGATAACCAGTAAGAAAAAAAGTACAACTCACGCTATTATTTTGCATGAAAATTGTATCTCTATTTTTTTACTATTGTCAAATTTTATCACAAATCTTTAAATTCAAGTGTTTGTTTTTTTGAATTTGAAGTTTTTAATTGGAAACAGTCTGAATTAATGAAATTTAAAAAAAAGTAAAAACAAAAAATATAGAAAGACTATTAATGATGATATTGTTAGAAACTCGTATTATTTTCAGTTTTCTTGAAGTGCATTTGATACAATCTTTTACTGAATCTTTTTCTTGGGGCCTGATGTAAAGCAAGGTATTTTTTAGAATGTTATTGACTATATTGCATTGAGAGTGTTTATCTGATTATTTGAGTAGTGCTTATGAGCACAATCTTTTGTATCTAAGGTAGTCAGGAATATCCTGGGATTTTCTTAATCTTTAATTATTATTATTATTAATATTATTGAGTGAGAAAGCAGCACACCATAAAAGTGATGCTGAGATATAAATATAGAGATCCCAATATACACATCATGACACCTAGCTTGAGAAAAGTATATCAGGCATATACATCACAGCCAAATGTGCATGATATGATGACAGGTTTTGATAAAAAAAGAAGTGTATAACCTGGCAGATGGTGTTGGATTATACAGCATGCTCATACAGTCTCTGAGTGAGAGTGTTCCCAAATATCTAGATGAATTTCTAAAGTCTCCTTGGTTGCCTCATCTTTCAAAATTAATCTTCTTGACATTCTGCTATGATGCTACCTCACATGCACAGTGTCTTAGCCTCTCAGGAACATGTCCAACTGACCAGCACATCTGTCATGCTGAATAAGATATTTGCTGTTGTCAACCAAAATCTGCCAAACCAAAACATGTACATGTTAACATGTCTGATTAATTAAGATCAGAAACCGTGTAGTGTCAAGGCATTTTCTTCTTCTATTACAACAATAACAACAACAACAACTGTATAGTCCTTGATATAAGGATCAGTAAAATGTGGCATCTCAAGACAAAACATTACCTCTTGTTATTGTGACTCTGGGGATAACATCAAAAGGAGCAAATATATATGTGCATCAGATTACTGGTAGCTCTAAAATATAGAAATTGTAAAATATCATACTCATGAGTACATCTCACATCTTACATAGATTTCTCTCCATGGAAGGACCATAAATATAATTTTTTCTTCCTGATTGTATGGCACCTTGTCTGTTTGCATCTTCTGATACAAAAAATTGTTGTAATATGAAGTCCCTGGTTGAGACTTGGGAACAACTTCTACTGAGCAAAGCAAAGGTAAAACAATAATAAAATTCTTGTTAAGAAATAATCATAATAGTTTATATAGCTGTATGCTCAAATGATCCTCTAGAAAATTTAGATAAGACAGTTTCAATAGAAAAAGAGAAATAAAAAAAATGGTAAATATTTAAAAGTATATACTAATGCTACACATAAGTTCTACATTAACATATGAATGAGTATAATTCACTTATATTTACATTTATATTTTCACCTGGCACATTATTCAGTTGTTTTCTTATGAAGCATGGAAGCTATGCACAAGCATCAGAACATTGTTAAAATTGTGATATCTTAGCTTGTTGTCTTCAGTTAGTCCCCAAAATCTCTTACTGCTTTTTTAAAATATTTGTTTGTATCTGACATCACTTAAGTCTTTCACATATTAAATTATCTATGCTTTTTATTATTATTCTTGTAGAATATTTCACTTTCAGTTTTGTTTATATTCACTTCTATTTTTGTACTCTTTGAATAATCTTAAGATTTTAAATTCATGTTCTCTTAAAAAACTCTTGAGAGTGGGCTGTTTGCTACTGACTATCTGAGAGAACAATTTAATCTCTGTACTATACTTTACAATTACAACATTACACAGTATGAATTGCTTTTCTATTTCCACCTACACATTTAATTTTTACTTTTTATCACATTTTTACAATTTTTTTGTTACATTATCATTTAATTTTCAACTTCATCAGTTAAAATTTAAGCTAATTTGGGAGAATGTTCAAAAGCATCAAATCTACTGATCTTAAAGAAGCAAAGTCATAGATAGATTGTATTGTTGCTAATATGAATATTGCTTTACTATTTCTAATTCATTCTACATTTGCCACTCTGCAGAAACATGCATTTCAACAAGTATGGACATTGTTTTCCTGTTGGACACTTCCACTAGTGTGGAAGAGAGGAATTTCAAGAAAATGATTGCATTTGTGAAAGATTTGCTGTCCAATGCTACCATTGACAGTGGGATTGTTAGGGTCGGGGTTGCTACCTACAGTACAAGTGTACATGTGGAGTTTAACCTGAATGAGTATTCAACCAAAGCTGACATCTTTAAAGCCCTGGACAGGATCAGATACAGGTATGGAAATACAAACACAGCTGGAGCCCTGCACACCATGAGGACACGCATGTTTACGTCATCAAAAGGTGACCGAGAAAATTCAGTTGACGTTGCTATATTGATGACAGATGGAGTTTCTAATATCAACACAAACCGCATCACGATTGAGGCAAAGGCTGCACATGACAGAGGTATTCAGGTGTATGCTATTGGTATTGCCTTGGCTGAAACATCTGAGCTGATCAAAATTGCCTCGGAGCCTGCAGAGGATTATACACTGACAGTCGAAGATTTCCGTGAACTTCAAGGTTTGAAAGGCAAACTCTTTGATTTCTGTGACCTTGGTGAGTTGTAAAGCATGATTCTTCAATTTTGATGCACTCATCCAGTTGGCACTTACTTTGGAAGAAAATAGTTTATTTGCAGAGAATGACTAAAACTCTCTGCTTATCTGTGATGATCACTGTCAATTTCACACTTGTTTCATGAGTATTTCACTTTTAAGTTGACAAACAATTTATTATTTTCATCAGAACTTATTTCACTCATACATTCCATCTGTGCATGTCTATCATTCTAATATAGACAAGAGTTTATTTTACCATCTTTTCACTGTGGTTTTATTTTCTACTGGCCATGACCAGTTAACCATGAATTTTTAAATTATTTTATTCTTTTGTTTCTAATATTATATAAAATAGTTTTCAAATCTATGGCCTAAATAATTTAAAACTTCTATGTGATTGATATATGTGATCGTTATTATTTTGATGAATATATTTCATATTTTCATAAATCTAAAAATGAGTAGATTTCTGTTGTATAACACATTCTACAAGAATGTGTAATTGAATTTTAAGATTGTGATCATGTTATGAATTTTTAATAACATCTCTTAAACTACAGATACTAGTATTTTAGGATTTCGTCTTTTTTGTTTCATATTTTTTATGTTGGTAAGTTTCTGGATCATTTACTTTTTTGATTATCTGTATATGTGTCTATGATTTTCTCTCCTCTTTCTCCCTCATATATATATATATATATATATATATATATATATATATGTGTGTGTGTGTGTGTGTGTGTGTGTATGCATATATGCATAATTATACATATCCATATACCTATAATTATACATATATATATATTGTTCTTCATATGAATCTCTCCATTTTCACAGTTATTACTTTGATATCATTTCACATCCTCTGCACTATATATATATATATGTATATTTCGTCACCAACTTGGCTTCTCCTCTATCAAAACACCCTTAAGCACTTTTATCTTCTAGTTTTCTTCACTCACAAAACTGCACATTTGAATTGGAATACCACTTTTTTTTGTAGGCTGGATTGATTTTTGGTTTTAGTCAGTTTCTTTTTGGCTTTATCATTTCATTTTCATCCTTTGCTAAAGATTTTTTTTTACTATCCTATGCCTTCATTGCTACTTCAGATTTTATAAGACATTTTTATGGGCAAAATAACTGGTACATGTTTTTGAGTTTTCTCAGAGTGGTTTGCATCTCTCATAAATTGAACACACCCGTTTTGATTTTTTCCTGTTTGTATACCAAAGAAAATTGTAAGAACATTTTTTTATTTGTTTTGATAAAGATAAGAGATAAAAATTTTAATTAGTTGCTTTGCTCCCCACTCCCCAGACATTTACTGGCATAACAACTGAAAGAAATAGAAATAATTTCTCTGTCATCCTACTTTCTTACAGAACTCATACCTGTAATTACGACTACTGGTAAGTTGAACTAATCTAAATCTATTGATAACACTTATCAAAAATGATTTTAAATTCATATCCCAAAATGAATTGTGAACAATAATTTATTTAAAATAGTTATTGAAATACTTATTATTAACATGTTATATTTGATTGTAATTTTTAGGGTAGAATTTGAATTATAGAATACAAATTTTCAAATATATTCATTGATCAATATGTTTAGCCATGAGCCAATGAAAAGTCTTTTTTTCTATGTTTTGGAAAATACTTTTGGTTTCCAGAGAAAATATACATATAAATTGTTCATTGTCTGAGTACTTCCATTTTTCATAAACTATTATCAAAAAATTTTGTTTTGTACTATACTGGTTTTATTGTTTTACAAATGTCATGTCATGTCAGTTTTTTAAAACATCACATCTTTCCACAACAGTTTATGTTGTATAATTTTTTTAACAATATCCAAAACATAGAAAAATAATTAAAAACTTTTCCTTAACAAAGAATTTCTGTTGGCCTTTAACCAAACTTTTCTAAATAAAAAATATTGTGCTCATATATACACAATATAGTACACTCCATTTTGTTTCATTTTATGGATTACATTAAAATTTATTATTGCAAATTATTCTGGAAAAAGGGATTTATTTAAAAGTAAAATAATTTTTTGAATGACATTAGCAATAAAATAAACCTATTTCTTTAAATTATTAATAAGAATTACATGTTTTTCTATACCTTATTGTTTATTACATAACTTTTCATATCTGGCCTCTTTAAGTTGAAAAATGGAAGACTTTGTTAAAAAAAAAAGATTATGATAAATTCAGGTTAAAAATCATGCTAAACATGTTAAGTACAATAAAATTAAGAATTAAATAAGGTTTTAAAATGATATTTCTCCTGAATATGTGTTTTAGAATTGATAGTATTATAATTTGATCCTCATTTCTTCCAGAATCTAAACCTGTAACTACAACTGCTGGTAAGTTGACAAGCCTAAAATATCCTGATAACAAAATATGTCTAGTGTTTGCAGTATATGCATAGATTAATGTGAAAGTTTGTGATCTCACTAATCCCTATCTGTTCATAGGTGACATCATGTACAAGAATTTGTGTATTTAAGCATCACATTTAGAGCTAATGTTAGAATTTTGCAATATTTGGATCATAATGATTGAATGGTTTGAAAAGGAACTTGCATAAATGAAAATGCACAAATTTTCATTCCAAAGTTTTAAGACTATTAATATTGTCATTCAGACTGATGACTCCATCTTTGCTGTTATTATCTCAACATTTCAGCTGTTATTCTCTCAGATCTTTTTTAGGTGTCTATTGATCCAAGTAACCTTTAGAGAATTTTCAACTGAACCCCTTATTTAATTTATAGATTAGAATGTTTTTTTTTCATTGTCCATGTTTAAGAATATCTCATTTTATACTTTTTAATACTGATTAGTTATTGATCACTGTGTTCTTACTGAATTTGAGTCTGTCCTGCCTACTCAGAGAATGAACTCACAATTACTATGCCACCAATTTCACCCAGTAACACTGATGAAAGTTTTCAGCTCAAAATTGCCTGAAAGTTATCTGGATCAACAGATACCTGAAGAAGTCCAGAGGGCACAATAGATTAAATATTGTGATAATAACAAAATCAGGATGTTAATTTGAATGTAAGTAATGTAAATCATGATAACACCTTACCCTAGAAATTTAAACAGAACTTAGACATTTCATGATAAGAATCATGAACAAAAATTTTGATGTACATATGCTACTATTCTAATAAAGTATTTTTGAAAATTTCTCATCACATAATTACTTCTAATTTATTGATATATGAGAAAAAATTATTGCTGGTAGTTAAGTGAAATTGTAACAACAATCTTTTAGGTTTCATTACAATTGATATTAAAAATATGTACATGAACATATATATATATATATATATATATATATATATATATATCTGAATGATTGTGCAGGTAAGTGTGTATATATCTGTATGCATTTTTTAGCAAATATCACAGCCTATATACATTTGTGTAAGAATATAAAAGATGTCTGTATTTGTCTAATGAGTATATTTGTGTATGTAAATGTGATTATACTTGTGTGTAATAAATGTCTGGTTAGTAATATTTCAAATGAAATTATTTTCAGTTCTACTTATAAATAATAATTTCTGTTTATAGCATTTACCATTCTGCATGATGAAAGAATATTTTTATTGAAAAAAAGGAAAACATTAAGTAAATTTTCATTAGGTAAGAAACTGCATTCAATAAAAAGTACTTAAATATCATCTGATGTGTTAATTTAAAAAGATAATATTTATTTTCACATGTAAGAATTAAAGTTGTAACTTGTATAAACTTTAAAGTTTCTTAAGTTATTTAAATGCTTGGTTTTGATAAATTTATATTCTACTAATTATTTTCAGAATTTAAATTAAATATGATCTGTTCTCATTATACAACATGAATTTGGAACCATTTGTTACTCTAAAAAAGGTAACTGAATAAAATATAAAACTAAATTTTATTATTATAAAATTCCATTAAAAACCACACCAAATTTACAAAAATCTAAATGGTAACATTGAGAATTGTTGTTGTATTGATTATAAAATTCCTTAACATATGTGTCCTCCCTTTCTGCCCTGTTCTCTAGGCGGCTGTCAGTCATCAAAAATTGACATAATCTTTCTTATGGACACCTCAAGAAGTGTTAAAAAGAAAAATGTAAGACATGTGATTACTTTCATTAAGAAGCTGTTGTCTGAGGCAGAAATTGATCAGGGTGTAGTGCAGGTGGGTTTGGCCACCTTCAGTACAAATGTACACATTCACTTCCATCTCAATAGCCATAAGACAAAAGCACAGATTCTAGCTGCAGTGGACAATATTACCTTTACTCAGGGCGACACAAACACTGCCTCGGCATTGTTCTTGGTACGGAAGCAAATACTTACGGCAGAAAAGGGTGACCGACCCGAAGCCAAAAATGTTATCATTGTCATAACAGATGGTGTATCGAATATGAATACATACAGGACAGTGGTTGAGGCTCAGCTTGCCCGTGAGGCTGGGGCACACATCTTTGCCATTGGAGTTGGACTGGCAGAAACAACTGAGCTACAAGGTATTGCTTCCCATCCCCCTGAAGACAACACATTCACAGTTGACAATTTTAGTGACCTTGTTGAATTTGAAACTTTGACAGACAGGCTGTTTGAACTATGTGGTGAGTTTGGGCATGTTGCCCTAACATTTCAATTGTGTCTGTCTTTGCAGATTTTAAGCACATCACACCACCGTTTTGGTGATGCACTTGACAGGCAAACTGGTGATACCAGACAGCACAAAATCACTAATCTTTGTAGTGACTCATCTTTAGATTCTTAACCAATTTAGAAAACAAAAAATCTAAAATACAATGAATTATTAATACAATTTTTAATACTAAATTTCTCATGCACACTATTTCTAATTTATCACTTGTCCTGGTAAGGGTTTGTAATTAGACAGACAAGAACCTAAGATTGAAGATATTCTGAATAACAAATTTGTTTAAAATGTTGGTATAAATCTTCTCTCATTTTAATACTAAAACAAAAATGTATAATAAAGTTTCCTATTAAAATGGATGCTATCTTCTCATCAGAATTGTCCAATAAACATTTATTATACAGATTACTCATTCAATGATCTGCAAGAAAATTATAAAGATTTAAATAAAACAAAATTTTCTTTTAGTTTTGGAATTTTATAGAATTTGCTGAAATTGCATCATTTATTTTTTCCTCACTCTAATTTTCATCTCAGGTTTTTAGATATATTTTTAAACATTTTTCTGATAGTATCATATAAACAAATCATGGCTCAAGCCTGAATTAGAGTTTTGAAAAATTGCTGACTGCTATTATGGTTTTTATTCCATTTTTAACCATATTTTATTTTTGTAAAATCTTTTAATTTGAATATTTATCAAAGTTTTTTTTTATAATAATTTTATGAGACTGGGTATAAAATGTTTTTATAAAACAGTTTACTATCTGAGAATTACACTTAATTCATGTATTTGGTAGTGAGACAGAAATGTAGAAATGACCTCATGATGATCATGATTAGAAAATGTATGGAAAAAACAAACTCAAAATAAAAATAAACATATAAATATTTAAAAATTTGAAAACAAATTCTTTTGTTTGTTTAGTCCCTAACCACCTGGTGTTAAAGTGGACACCTTTTTTTTTTTTTTTTTTTAATCATATCACCCCAAGCAAGGCGGTAAGGCTACTGGTGTGCAGGGGGGCTACGTAAGAGTGAAAAGATTGGAAAAGAGAAAGCTGGAAACCACATCCTAAACAGGGAACAAGGGATGAGCCTCTACACCTGTTCAATAGACGTGGGTGGTGTGTGAACCGGGCGATAGTTCAGTCTATCTACTCCAATTGAAAAAAAATAAAATAAGGAAAAGTGAAAAGATTGGAAAAGAGAAAGCCGGAAACCACATCCTAAACAGGGAACAAGGGATGAGCCTCTACACCTGTTCAATAGACGTGGGTGGAGTGTGAACCGGGCGATAGTTCAGTCTATCTACTCCAATTGAAAAAAATTAAAATAAGGAAAAGTGAAAAGATTGGAAAAGAGAAAGCTGGAAACCAGATCCTAAAGGAAAACAAGTGAAAATTCCACTGAAATATGCTGAAAATTTTTTAACTCATCATTTAAAATTAACAAAATATAAACTTTAAGGAAAATGGTCATAATATATGTGAAAATAAACTGATGACAGGAGGATATAGGTTAAAAATGTTAAATGTGTTTTGAGCAGTCAGGATAAATATTTTTAAAAAGATCATACAAATAAAAGAAATAATGATGATTTTAGAAATGATAAATAAGACAATAAGTTTACTATTTTTATATTGAGTTATGTTAAAACAATCAAGACAGGAAACAGTATTTCAAATAAATTATAATTTGATGACTAATTACAAACCTTTGTCAGGACTTGTAGTTGTTAGTAAAATCTAATCTGCTTTTATTCTAACTCATAAACTTTCACATTTCATTTGGTAAAAAAACAAAAAATAGTTTATGCTTTTCATCTTCTTGGCATCCATCTTTCTCATTTCTTTTGTGTCAAGCTTTGCCACATAAACAAAAATTAAATTTGTTTTATACAACTCTTCAAACCTGGCTTTGTGCAGCTACCTGAAAATCTTAATGAACAAGTTTACTTATGTCTGACAGCTTTATCATCTTTATTTACTGTTTAATATACAATTAAATAATCTGCCATAATAAACAAAAATTGAGTTGGGTAAAAGTTCCATCACAGTTTAATATATGACCAGGAAATAAATCATTTTTATCTTATATTTCAACACTCTTGATATTTCGTAAATAACTCCATTTTGCTTTTTCCAAAAAACCTATGTAAGATTTTATTTTTCTTATTAGTTTTATTTCATTTTATCAGCATTCACACTTTTTACTTTTTAATATTTTTCTAGAATGATTGAGTAGAGTAGAATATTAATTTTTATTTATTTTTAATATTTTTAAGGGATAGTGTAAATAAGTAGATTTATAAATGATGATTTCTACAATGAATGATTGGAATAATCAACATAGAAAATAGAGTTGTGAAGAAAGTTTCAATTTTGGTCGAGTTTGCTTATGTTTACTTCAATGAATAACAACAGAAAAGTCATTAGTTCTCTCAGCACTCTGTTCTCTCACTGGATATATTGACAAAATTGATGGATTTTATGGCATATCAATCTTTGTTAGGTTATTTAGTGCCAATCTGTTTTTTATTATACTTGATTCTATAGGAAAACATTAACAAGGTTTATACTTAATTCATATATAAACCTTGGTCAGGTTGATACATGTTGTTATATTGGTTGTATTTAAACTTGAGTCTATAGGCAAACTTAGACTAGATTTGTACTTGAGTATACATTGGTTGGATTTATACAAGTATTCACTTTGAAAGTGGCCCTTTTTTGAGGTGGGGGATTACTCCTTTGCTGAGGATACAGTCAGAATATTCTAAGCACTGTCAACAGGGCAATGACAATATATTTTGTAACTGGCTGGAGTGGTTGCCTGAGAAGAAAGCAAGTGCATAAACGCTTGAAGAAGCTACATTCCCAATATCATCTTACCTATTTTTTTTAATCAATTTTCCCCAAGCAAGGTGATAGTGCCAGTAAGACACAAGGGGCTACTGAGGGTAAAAGAGAAGGAACCAGAAACCCAATCCTAAATAGGAAACAAGGGATAAATCTCTACTCCTTTTCAAAGGGGAGTAATGTGAACCAGACAATAAGGGACCCTATCTACTTCTATAATCTGTCCAGGCAGTAGCATCAAAAGGCTGCAACCTTGATAGGAACCAATAACAATTTTTTTGACAAAAAGAAAAGAAATTAAAAGTTCTCATGAAATAATTACAATAAAAATATTTCTGGTTTAATTAAACTTTACGCATTATTCTTATTTAGTAATATATAGTGTGTTTATTAGATCAAGCATTGATAACCATTATTAATTTTGAGCTAGTATTTCTTTTATCTTAATTTCAGTTACTTGGACCAACATTTTAGGGTCATTAATAAACAAATAGTAATTATTATCTTGAATTTTTAGATGAAATATTGTTAAGCATTATTAATTTTTGACTTATATTTCTTTCATATTAATTTTAGTTGCTCATCATTGGAACTATATAGATGCATTCTACAGTCATTAGTAAACAGAGAAATAAAGAATAAGATATAGAATTATTAGCTTAAAAGAAATGTGAGTCAAAAATTAATAATGGCTGATGCTATTCTCATGTAGTTACTGTAAAACAGTTATTTTCTACTTCAAACTGAAATCTTCAAAGTTGAGTGCCTGTTGCTTCTTTCAAACTATTTAATTTAATCATTTAAAACATTAAAACAGAATTTTTACTTACAAAAATAAAATTACTGCATTCTTCTTTTTATACTACAATCAGATCATAAACATTACATATGTTTAAATTCAATTTTGCATTTACTCAGTTTTCTGCTATTTCTATGATGTTGATTAGCTGCATGTGAAATACACCATACAAATTAATTTTACTTTCTATAAAACTTCTATGGTTAAAGTAATGAAAGCATAAATAAATAGTATACATTGTCAACTCTCAACTGGCAAATTACACAGAATAGCTACATGTTTGCAAAATGTAGAAATCTTAATCTTATCTCCATCTTTTTCTCTTGCTTTTTCCATTGGTGAGACTTTGATTTCTGTGGTGCAGTAGGTTGAAATATGATTTGCTACATTGTACAGACATACATTAAATATATGAATGGGTGCTGAAAATATCTTGGCTTGATCAAGAAGGAATTCCAAAAGAATTCTACTGTTTATTCATTTTGCCAGATTTTGGGAAAAGAGCAAGTACTGGGAAGTTTTCAACTTTTCAGTACCTTCTTGCATTCCAGTGTAAATTGAAATAATTTTGCTTTTGTTTCCCTCTTACATTCAAAATGGATTTATTTTACTATTTGATATAATAGAAACAGTTACTCTATTTTTTACCTTCATTTTTTTAAATCATTTTTCCATAAATATCTCAAGGGGTTATTCTTTTGTTTTTACAGATACACATTAGAAAACAGACAATAGATAGATTCTAAGCACAACTGGTATACATGATAACTAATTAGTGATAAAGGCTTTTACATGTCTGCATGACAATGGCAGACAACCAAACATATTTTGGCTAAGTAATATAACTCATCTTAACACATATGATAAAGCTACATGTGAATAACATAAAAATTCAAGGAGCTGAAAAAAAGAAAAATGACTCCTACCAATATTATAAATTCTTGATTTGGATAAATTCTTTCACTGTTAAAATTAATGCCTCATAAATATTACTGGTTGGCTGTTAAGGAAAATACTTTTGTCTTATTTTTTAGCTTTTTCTTTCTTTTAAATGTCTTATGTAATGAATACCTGAACTTTATAATGTTAAAATGTTTGGAAATGTTTATCCAGCATGCAACTTTGTTATTTCCAATCATATTGTAACTTCTTTTATTTTTCATCTCATTTCTTATATAATTATTCTTTTCAAATGTCAATTTATCACACAACTGGACATTTCATTTATTTTTCATGGAACCTTTAAACACAACTTCCATATTCAGCTCATATAACATTACTGTCAACATTTCGATTCTTACACAACTTTAGAGAACCATTGATTATTTATAATAAGAGATCTTTTTTAGACTTAAACCAATCTAAATTGTTCATAGTATCTATTTCCTCTACTATGAATATTTTAAAACTTTCTCTAATTTACATTCATTTTTTTTATCAATGTTACTGTTCTTTAAAATAGATATAAAGCAAGAACATTTCAGAATGTTACAACTACTTTTTCTTTGTCTCTTACATCTTTACTAGCTCTAATGTTTCAAGTATTCAAGTATTTTGATTTCTCAACCTAACTTCTAAGAAAAAAGAAAGTTTTTACTTTTGATTTGGGAAAGTAATATAGCTCATTATTCTAAATTTTATTCAGAAAGGAATTACTGAAGAGGAAAGTACTTTTGAAGTAATGCAATAAGTACATACCTTTTTTGTATAAATGAAATTATTTTTTTACTATGTAGTTTATATTATCTTTATGTATTTTTTATCTTTAATATACAGAAAATATGTCTATACTTTCTGTTATCTACATATTTTGAATAAAACATTATTTTCAACTTGAAATTTACATTGTAAAAGGGACACACCTATTAACTTATTTTCCCCATCAATATTTTATGTGCTTCATCACTCATATTTCCTCTACTTCTGACTGAGCATCTTTGATGATCTGTTATCTTAGTCATGTTTTCTTAATCCGACTTCCAAAATTGTTTTGCACTCTTCCCCTCTTTTCTCTTTTAGTTTTTCTTTCCTAATCTGCACAAGTTTTGTTCATGATACTAACCAAATAGAGGAGCAAAAAGGAGGAGCCTTTCATTTTCACTCTCTGCACCATTTGCTCATCTTTTTCTGCCGATTTTCTGTCAATGCTGACTCTTTTGTCTTTTCTTGGTTTTGCAGGTCGCTAAGCAATACACGAATCTTTGTACATATCTCATAGCGTATTTGGGAGGTGGACTACCAATATTTACAACTGTAAATTATCAAGACTTTGCAGGCCGAGTGCCAGCACTAAGCTTCTGGTGTCGAGTGATGTATATAGATGTACAATAAATAGTCCCATCGTATAAAAGAGTGTTTCTTCTTTCTTGTCTGTGCTTGTAGCTGAGAAGTCTCCACTGATTGACATCATCACCTGCACGAACTGCATATGAGTAGTATGCTGAAAGCACTAAGATACTTTCACAGTTTTTTTTTTTTTTTACCTGTGATCAACATAAGTGAAAAACCAAGCACTTCATTTTGATGAAAATAAATTGTTGATTTTCATTTCTTTCTTTTAAACTGGAACAAATTTTTAGAACTTTTTATCAGTAGCATAGATATTAAAATTGTATGCAGAACCTATCAAATTTCTATTAGTGCCAAGTACCAAAACAGAAATAGTCAACAGATCTTAGTTTTTATTTCTTGGATCTGTTTTCTGCTGCAAGAGACATATATAAAGATATTTTTGAATGTATATCGTAATAAGTGGGTATTCATGTCTATATAGGTATTGATGATGCATGTATATATATTATTTATCATTACATAAATATACCCACATACATAGAGATATATGGGTTTACAAAATATGTTTTTAAACATATCAAATATATATATAAAAAATATTGAAAGTTCATGATACTTATTGAAGATTGACTTGCAGTTTTATGATGCTTAATAAGAGGAAAGAGGAATGTTAAAGTTTGGTTTATGCCATGTAACATTATATTAAGTCACCTTCTATTTATTGCTCATGAAATGTGTGCTCTCAAATACCTGATGCATTATCTCTCTCTCTCTCTCTATCTTCATATATATATATATATATATATATATATATATATATATATATATATATAATAATAATAATAATAAAGATATTTTTAAGCTATGTTATGTTTATTGATAAAAGTGCTCAATATTTTAGATAGAGCATAATGTAAATATAAAAGTGGTCACTGCAGTCAACAGCAAGTGATGACAGTCTGTTTCATGCTTCAATACAATCATGATGACCTAAGTGTTAACTTTTATGTGTGCATTTGTTTGTGTGTGTATATGTGTTTGTGTGCTTAATTTATTTGTTTAAATATTATTTTTAATGGATACTTGTTTAATAATAAAAACAGTTTCATTAAAAACAACTGACAAGGTACTGCAGTTAAGTTTTTATTTAATTTTTCTTGCATTCTTATAATTTTCTTCTTTTCTGGATGTAAAATTATTACATAATATAATATTCCTGTGTGTGTGTGTGTGTGTGTGTGTGTGTGTGTGTGTGTGTGTGTGTGTGTGCATGTACATATGTACATTAATACATATGCTTGTAGAAATATGCTTAAGCAACATTATGAATATAAAAACATATATCTGCAATTAAGAATGAATATGTATTTCTTTTATTTAAATTTGAAAGTTTTCTGTGTTACAAAAGGTTACTATTTTATTTATGATAAATGTCATAATTAAACCTAGAATCAAAACCTGCATTTTCATGTGGGACAAGCAACTTTCAATCTGAAATGAAAAATATGGTTATGTAGATCTTTTTTGACATATTGAAACCTTTGATTTTTACTTATGATTTATCTTTCTTAATATTATGATCCTGTTTATTTTTTAAGTAGAACATGTTACAGTAATTTCTTATATATAAGGGGGACTTAAAAAATTTATGGATCAAGAATGGTTTTAAAAACATACTTTTTTTTACCACATTTTGCATCAACGATTTTTTTCCAACATGTTGAGCTATGAAATTCATGCAAGCACCTGGATACATTTCAAATATTCTTCAAACAACTTTATCTAAAACAGCACAAATATAAATTATACCATTTTACCTGTTTTTGTTTTGTACTGTTTGCTGACAAAGCAAAAACTGTGATCACCATTTTTCACTTCTCTTGTGTTGAGCACTCGCTATTAACCTTCACAGCCATGTAGAGAATACATTGTTCACAAGTATACAGATGAATACACTAATTTGCTTAAGGCTATACCTATGTATAATGGTATGCAGTAAAGCACACACTGCATAATGCATCAATATAAAACTATATTATATAGCACACTTTTATTCATTACTGTATACAATTACACATCAGTATAAAACACTGTGTACAAAAACTCTCCTTGTCACATTTCTTTCATCTTTTATTTTATTTGAATCCTGACAATATTATCTGTTAAGGTTATTATTTGATTTGTTATGGTTAAATAAAAATAAGTTCTAAGTAAAGAAACAGTATAAAGTGTTTATTTTGTTTGGAAATGTCCCAAAGGATTTGTGCACTGTGCTGGACAGAATAAAGTTGTACTGATGATATTCACTTTTCTTTTGCATGTTTTAGAAGTTAATTCTGTTTTGAAGCCATGCAGATGAACATTGGAAACAAACACTGATGGAATCACATGTCACAACAGCCATTGGCAATAGTATGATGGTTTCTATCTTGTGAAGTAAAACATCCAGATTGACAGGAAGAAGATATTGCCAAGTTAAAGTTGCCAGCAGATACAAAATGGTTTTAAGTTACCATTTATTGATTGTTATTATTGTTGAGTTTTTTCTGTCCTTCTTTTCTCAAGAGCAGAAATGCTTCTGTTTGTGTCTATTCCTGCCTTCAATATATTCAAACTCTTGAATCAGAATACTGGTGTGCATTACAAAATAGGCTTGATATTCAATATTTAGCTTAATATATTGTATAAATTCACTTTTATAATACCCAGATCTGTAAATGATATATTATATCTATTGCCATACACATCCACACACAGTCTACTCATGCACCTATATTTGCATATGAGAATAATTAAATCATCTGAAAAATATTTAATCTTTTATCATTCTAATATAAAAATAAACAGAAATTGAAAATTTGTTTTTCAAAATATGTAAAGTTTTATTAATTATATTTAAAATATACTTAAGTAATATAGTATTTATATAATTATATTATTTATATATTGTCCCAAATGAGTCTTCTGATGTTATAGATATCTTTGTTCTAAAGGTTAAAATTTTATTTAATTTTATTTTCATTATTTAACTGATTTACTAATATAGATGTTTTGAGGCAGTTTATGACCTTATTTAGTTAGTCTTACAAATAAATAAGCATGGAAAAGAAATTGTTTTGTGTTTAGACTCAGCAAAATGTATCCATTACTTGGTATCTATTTCCTCATTTATTAATGTGTTCTGCTGATTATTGAGATAACTATTAGCTTGGCAGAAAGTGGAATTCACAAGTAGAGGACTGCTGCAAGAAATGAAACAATCTTGGAAACTGCAGTTTGCAACAGAATTTCCGTTGTTTTTTTTTCTCTCAAAAAAGGCAGGTTTTTATGGACAGGTATGTTGAACATTTTATTTTTCAAAAAGAAATAATCTCTATTTAAATTTTATATTAATTATTTTAAATCATCTTTTTGCAGTTAAGATCTTAATTATTGCATTAATATCTTTCAGTTTTTTCTGAAACAGATAATTGATTCAAAGGAAAAGATTCATAGCAGCACCTTTTTCATCTTCAGAAACTTATTGACACCTGCACTATTTTACTTTTTTCTAAAATATTTAATTATCATTTTTTGAACATTGTTTAATTTGTGGTTTTTCTTTCTTTCTTATATTCAGGGCCAACACCAAGTAAGTAAAGGTCTTTTGCATAAAGTAAATAAATATTGCCTATATATATATATATATATATATATATGCATTAATATGGGTTTGTATACAAAAGTTCAGGTAAGAAATTTTATTTATTTTTGAATTCCAGTTTTGTATATCAAAGATATATTTAGAGAGAAATATCCATAGAAACTTGATTTTGAATATCAGGTCATATCAAGAATTTCTATATCTATTCATGAGCAGAAGGAAGCGCATACTATAGAAAGAAAACAAAGATTGATATTGTATTAAGAGAGTAGAATCCTCTACCTATACAGATTTAATGGAAATTTATTTTAGGCAACATATTCTCTGTTTTATATTTTCACAATTTTTTTGTACAGTTTATGGCATCAAGTTAATCTCTGGCATGACCTGTCCCGAGGAGTCTGTCTCAATTTTGTCTGAATATTCTTCTTTTCTGCATGTGATATCAGCAAGTCTGTCACAAATTACTTGATAAAATCAATTTACTTCACTATGCAATGCAAAGCACTCACAAAGCCTTTTCTAAACAGAGACCAAAGCCACAATAATGTTTTAAACAGTACGAAGTAAACTGATGTTCTTATTCAGTTGGAAACAAGCAACACATACAGGGAGTTTTATGATTTTATTTTTACTCATCTACCAAAAGATGAGTTTTTTAAGTAAAAATTTAGAAGTAATTATTGGTTAAAATATTTTGAATTTTTTTTTTATAATATTCTCTGCTATTAGATTTCAAATTGATTTTGAACAGTGACCCCTTTGTGGCTATTGTGCTAATCAAAGTTCCAATTATGTCACTTGAGCACATTTGCAATTAATCATTTTCAAAGCAACTATATCCTTTTCAACTCTTGCTTGGTTTTGTTTCCTTTCATCTTTTGTATTTCAGCATGAGTTTTTTTTCTCTCAACACACCGTTTTTTTGGATTCTTGTGTTGGTAACCTTGCAGAGTTGAAATATAACTGATTTTTTATATAATTTTGGAAGAAACAATAACAATGAATCTAATAATGACTAATTTGAATTGATTTCATTTTTTTATTATTTCTTAGATCAATAGTTTTTCTAAAAATGTTAAACATTCATGTTTGTTAGGTTAACCAACATATCTTTTTTTATTCAAATATTTATTTGCACTTTTTTTTATAAAACTTAAAATCTAATTTTTATGAGTGCATTTCTATTAAGGATTTATTGTTTTAGTTGCATTTCCTTTATAGCTGATTAGTTTGAAGAGGAGACAACTATGGTTGTCTACTACCACAGAAACTTTTTTATATTAGAATAAGGTACATCATGTTAAAGGAGTAAAAATCTGACCTCATAGAAATATTTTGATAATACCCTGAATTTAATTTTTGTTTTTTAAATTTCTATGTTTTTGGTGTATTGTTAATGCTTATCTTTATGAATATTTAGAAATAATTTATTTTACTTAATATTGTGGTACATAAATGAGTATAACAGAAACTAATAGAAACTATACAATAGTAGTATGAAAATGTTTTAAGTCTTGAGGGTTCTTTCAAATTTCATTTCATACTAGCACTCAGATGTGTGTTAAGAGCCATAAAACATTGTGCTCAGTTCTGTCAATCATTTGCACCCTGTCACTAGAATGTAATGATGAAATTTAAGAAAATTGAGAGTGTGCTGCTGTAAATATTCTCAATGCTATTTTCCTTCCACTGAGATGTCCTCAAAATATTATCAATTTTAGCAATATTTTTCAATGATTTACATTTGCCTACTCAGAAGTTTTATAATTAAACATTACTTCTTATGCCTGTTAAAACCTTTGTAACAAATTCAAATTGAATAAAACCCAGCTATAAATAAAACACAGCCACGATATTAAAATTAAAACAAAAGACATTCACTTGAATTATCAATATTTTTTTCAGTAGTATCAATTATTATAAATCAACTTCATTACTCAATTGTCAATGAAATGCACTCATAGAGTGGATTTTCTCTATCTGCACTACTTCAAACCTTATTGAGAATTTATTTCACTATTTTATTGTTTCATTTTCTTTAAGCCACCTGGAACATTTGCTCCACTTAAGTGAAATATTTCAATTAATTCAATATTCATGAAAAAACAGCCATCCTAAAAATATTATTGACTATTTCCTGGTTAATACTAAAAGCCTAAAATATTAATGAATTCACTGATTGATTTATAAAATATATTTCATTTGTGTCCTTGGTGGCTTTATTTCCTTCTTTTGAATTCATGCCATGTTTTCTTTATATATATTTCACTTTTGTCTTATTGTACATTACTGTGCTGTTTTCTATTTTACTTCAAGATCCTTGTTTTGTTTCTAGCCTTGTGACATTTTGCTGTGACATGTTTGTGAAAGTGTTCAGAATATATATTCTTCTTCTTACATGTGTTGAACTCTGATTTGTTTTCTTTATTCTTCCTCATGTGCCTCATCTTTGTTAGTTGTGTTTCACTTAAAAGTTGTACTGCACTTGGTGTTTATTTCAGTCTCATCTTTCTATCCTCTGCTAATGCTGTTGTTACTGTGGTTACTAAGGGTTGGTATCTAATCTGGTTTTTGGGAAAATGGCTTTTTTTCTTCTTTGGCCATTGATGCTGGAGATACTGTGGAAGACAAAAGGGAAAAAGAGATATGTATGTGTATGTTTACACCACTGTCACTCTCTTGTGCAGATATGCATAATTACACTTACATGTGCACATCTATGTATATGTGTCTTTATGTTTCTATGCATTTCTATACATATGTATATATATATATAGAGAGAGAGATGTGTGTTTATCTACATTTGTACATGTGTATTTATACATATAGGTTTGGGTTAGAAATATTAAATATATATTGTATATATACAAATGAATAAGAACAAAGAAAATAATTGCAATGTTCAAAACATTAATTTAAAACAGTTCTCAATATAAAAATAGAGCAATGAATATTTATTATTAATTATTACTTTAGAACATGTGTAAACTACAAACTACTACAAAATTGTACATTTTGTTTCGACATTGAAAGAAACATTGAAATTGTTCTTATTTTGAAATTTACAGTTCTATATATCAAACTAATAGTGGGTAGTTGAATGACAAAATGGAAAAAACTCCAGAGTGACACATTCTGTCTCTAGAATAGTGTAATCAATGCAGTTAGTCTTACATTGTTGAAAATTTACAACAAAGGATCATTATATTTTTACATCAGCAAATTGAAAGATACAGAGATGTACAACTTTAAATTTAAATTTTTGACATTCGAAATATGTAGATGTTTAACTTGTTAATCTTGTTCAGATTGCCATGAACATTTTTTGCAATCTGTTCTGAATGAGATTATTTAAATTAAACATAAAGATAAGCCAGACATAAAATGTTTCAATATAAAGTTGAGCATTCTATATTTTCAACATTTGTGATTTGAATGAGAAATAAACAAAAAAGTTGTCAATACTCCACATGTACCTGTAATTTCTAAGGCAGCCATCTCTCTTTTCAGGTAGTTAGTGAAAAGGATTTAAAAAAGGAAAGAAAAGGAATGGCAGGAACAGAAAAGGAATAAAAAAGAAATCGACATAGATGTAAACTTTCACTTAGATTTCTTTCTCTTTTCTGTTATTGCAAGGTCCAATTTGTTATAAAAAAAAACTACACAAAAATAAAGATTCAATAAAACTGCCTTTCACTTCAACCATGGCCTACAGATGACTTTGGAATCTTCTGCATCACCTATGGATAGTCTCTTTGTTTAAGTTGATGAATACTACCATAATCCTTTAAGTTCATCTTAGATGTTAGTAGGAATTTTGTTGGTCTCTCACTCAACTGCACCCCACACATAATAATCAAGGAAGTTGCAGTCTGGGGAGTTAGGTGGCCACATGTAAGGCGGGATGTTGTTGCAAAAATTGTCTGACAGCCATGACTGGTTTATCTTTCCTTTGTGCCATGGCACAGACTCCTGTTGTCAGACATAGGCTCTTCCAGTAGCTATCCTCTTGACCTAGGGCAACACTATCTCCTCAAAACACTTGATGCAGGCTTCTGTGTCGGGTCTGAGGCCCTGTAAAAAGATAAATCAAGGCATAACATTACCATCACTAGTGAGCACTCTAAACACCATGATATTGACTGGATATATCATGCAACACTTTCTGAATCCTCTACACTGTCCTCAGATTGAAATGTTCCTATTGGAGTTTCCAGTATGAATACCAAGAAGTACAGCATTCTTTTTCCAAATTTCTGGCAGAGTGAATTGCATCATGGTGCTCTTTTTCTTACAGTGCCTAACTGACCCTACTATACTGTGCGGTTGACAAAATAAAAAATAAACAAGATACATACACAAAATTAAAAATAGAAAATGGCTACAATTTAACCATCGCACTGTGTATATGATTGATTATTGATAAATTCATTATTATTCTGAAGAAGTTTCTTCTAGAGATAAAATTTGTCAGGAGTTTTTTTTATTATTGTTTGATTAATCATATATAAATAAATATATATATATATATATATAATGATTCAACTTTATATCTTATCAAATGCTTATTTCTGATTTTAAATTTATTATTTTTATCCAATATTACCAAATGCAAATTCATGAATGTCATCATTTGCCTGTTATCTGTATAAAAATATAAATTTACATTATTTAATTTCAGTAATAAACACTTGGTATAATATTAATATAATGTAAATGTGTGTGTATACATGAATGTTGAATGTGGGGGCATCTCTCAGCTGTGGTAATCTTTGTTTCTTTCTGCTATACACACAATGTTCCATAACATAGTTCATTTTTTTACTGGAGATATTATATCTAATGGTGAAGGGAAACTTATAAAAGTGGTTGTTTATGTTTATGTCTGTCCAAGCACTTATGCACTCACTTTTGTCTTTGTGAGCACTCATTTGTTAGCTTTATGTTTTACTTGTTTACTGATTGTGCTCAGCCTTATGTCCAAATTGTGTCCTTCCTATGTCAAAAATCATCGTCCATTCTCTGTCTTTGATTGGCAAGCTCATCTGGAATCGGTATGGTTCCTGCCCATGTACGTTCATCCTGTTGTTCTTAACATTATTCTTTAGGCGATTGCGGAGCATCTAAGGCTGATATTGTCTTCATCCTTGACTCTTCCACAAGTGTTAGTGAGCCCAATTTTAAGAAGATGCTTCACTTTGTGAAGGATTTCATTCAAGAAGCAGACATTGACAGCCAAGGTGTCAGGGCAGGATTGCTCATCTACAGCACGGAAGTGAAAATTCAGTTCTTTTTGAATGAATACAGAAGTAAGATTGAAGTACTGAATGCTGTGGATGAAGTACCTTATGTGTATGGTAGCACTAATACTGCAGATGCCCTGAAAATAATGCGCACAGATATGTTTACAAGAGAAAATGGGGACCGACCGTTTGTGCCGAATATTGCCATCATTCTTACGGATGGTGTTTCAAATATCAATGCTTTCGAAACAATACCCCAGGCAAAGACTGCACGTGCTGAAGGAATACAAATTTATGCTATTGGTATTGGTTTGGTTGATACAAAAGAGTTGGATGGAATTTCATCAAAACCAATTCAGAAATATCGCTATACAGTGAGGGAATTTGACGAGCTGAAAAATTTGAAGCAGAAAATCTTTGCAAAGTTCTGTCCAGGTGAGTAGACAGCAGAGACCCACAAGTGGTCGTAATGTCAAGTTGTTGTTTCCCGAGTAGTTTGTAATTAATAAAAGTTATCAGTTCTCATTAATGACATACTAGGTATCAGTTTTAGACACTGTCAAAAGTACAGTGTAAATTCAATAAAACATTCCTGAAATAGATTTTGAAGGACTGGTATTTATGTAAATAGGATTACAAGAAGGTGCTGAAAATTTCTTGGCTCATCACATATCTTCAAATGTGAACAAATGAGTAAGCAGCAAGTTTTATTTTTTTAAATCCCTTCTTGCTTGAGTCAAGAACTTTTCAGTACCTCTTTGTAGTATTATTGATCATTTATGGTTGGGTAATATTCTTAACCTAGCTAGTTAGTTTTAAAACTCTAAATACTTGACAGTAATTTAGGATGTTTCTTATTTCCCCTGATTTTATTCTCAATCATGAGAGCATTACCTTTTTCATGTAGAATTCTTATTACTTTTTCAGTTTTTTCTTATCTCTTTCTTACTTTTTTATCTTTGTACTCTTTCTGGAATCCTTGTATTAAAAAAATCCTGTAATTATCAACTTGAGAAAATTGCTAAAATGACTCCTATTCAAATGAAGTACTGATTAGATGTTTGATAATGATGGAACATTTGAAAAAGAAAGAATACTAAAAGTAATACCAGAAAAAATGATGAAAATTGTTATTAATTTGTTCTATAGACAGTATTAAATGCATTATATAGAATAAACACTAACCTGTGTAATACTTTAATTTATAATGCATTTTATTGCAGATTTTACAAGTACATGAATTGCTGAGTGAACATGAAAATACATACTGTCATTACTTTAATAATGATGATTAGAATGACTTCAGCAAAGGTTCAAAGTCATGCTTAATTTAATTTTGATAATCAATGTTAGGTAAGCTAATTAATGAATTAAGACACCTCAACAGTTATATAATAGATATTAGAAAGTCACTGAAAGTGGTATGTGAGAATTTCTTGAATGCCCATTATTACTGTATAAATTTTATAAGTTTAAGTGTTGCAGCTATTCAAAAGATACCATCATAAAAACAACCAATAAAATTTCTATTCCTTTAACACAAAAAGCCAGAAAAGGTCTATAATGCCAACTGCCAAGGACCATTAAATATAAAATTTTCAATATATGAGAAAGGGTAAAAAAAGGTGAAAAATTTAAAGAGGCACAACTAACATTCTAAATGCTGAAGAAACATGTTTAAGTTATTGTTCTACTTCATGTTTTATTTTAAGAGGAAAGCTCTAATGTGTCTTCTGTAGATTCTCCTTGTTAGATTTTGCACCATTCTTTTTATTGCACTACCTATTCAGCATGTATGCATCACATGCACAATGTTAATTGCATTTGAATGAAACTTTCTATATCAACGTTCCAATACCTAGCTTCCAACACCAAAGTCAAATGTGTTTTGTTTTTGTTTCTCGCCATCTTATACTTTCTGCTGCTTTGGATATTATAGAATATCTTGAAAGTTATTTTTGAGGTTTGTTATCATCTCTACTCATAATGTTGGAAGAATTAATGTCAGAATTTAATTTCCCTTTGCAAGCTTGTTTAAAAATATTCATTTTCCTGTGGACTTTCTGGAAAAGCTTTCAATTTCTAAAGATTTTTAAAAGGTTTTTAGTTCTGAGATACTGATGTAATAAATGATTTACTTATGTATCTAATCTAAAAGATTATTTTGTGCTTCTGAAAGTTTATATTATTAAATGATTAGAATTAATAAAAAAAGACATAACTGTTCTAATGTAATCCTCTTTTTTATTACTAACATTTAAATATTAATTCATCAACACTAGATATGGATTACTTTGAAGTTGGTGATGAAATGCATTTTTTACTTTATATAATTTAAAATTCATACAATTTTTTAAAAGAATGCCATGTCACTTCAACATATAGGCAATCAAAGCTCACTATAGACACCTTTTTCTTCAACTATCTGTGAATTGCCATGATTTCTTATGAAAGATAATATAATGATTTTCTTTTGTCCTCTTCATGATTTTGAATTTGGTCTAGCTGCTATTCAAGGTT
The DNA here is from genome assembly GCA_037127315.1 of Ascarosepion bandense. Lineage (NCBI taxonomy): Eukaryota > Metazoa > Mollusca > Cephalopoda > Sepiida > Sepiidae > Ascarosepion > Ascarosepion bandense. The sequence goes on from JBBBDQ010000773.1 coordinate 4,067,397, forward strand.
TCAACTCTTTTGTTTAACCCATGACAAATATTAGATTTCTATAAAAACATGGATGTGTGCATATGTATATTCTTTTTTTAGCCTTAACAAGCATTTGGTGTTTTTAATTAGGTCTACAGAGATTTACAGGTTTATTTTTATACAGTCACATGATCTTTAAACGTTTCAGTTTGTAAGAGACCTTATAACATATTAACAGGCAATTCTAAGCTTTGTTATTTCTCAAACCAAAAACATCTCTCAGCTGTGAATTACTGATTTTTTTCAATTATATTTTTAACTTGTTTTCCTAGTATTAATTAAAATCTGTAAACTAATTAAAATTTTTATTTCTAGAAAAAATATCTTTCAAAAGCAAATGTAAAATAATATATAAAATATTCCCTCATTAATTTTTTTCTAATTTCTTTACTGGTTTTTATTATATGCACTTATGCAAGTCTGACTTTCAAGATAACACAGCTTCTGAAATATATTTGAATGGAGTTAAAGCAAATACAACATTATCATTTTGTAAACAGTCTGTGACAAAGGATTTAGAGTTGGCAGATAATTATTGAAATATTTATAACTTTTCCCCCGTTTTGGGCTGGTAGGCAGCCATTTTTAGCAGTGTTTATTTTCAACAGCAATTGAAAGTGAGATATTTTTTTTATCCATATAAGAATCCAGTTTGTAAGGTTTGGTTGAAACTTTTTTTATTTAATTTTGGTTTTCAATTTCTTTCGGTAAAGCAACTACTGAATTCTTCCAAGTTGATTTTAATTGTGAAAAGAAATGTTTACATCTTCATCATCTTGTTCTGCACATTCTTGTATTTTTTTTTATTTGGAAAACTATACTTTCTCACTTATTAACTTATAAAGTTAAAATCTTACAGCTAATTGGTAAGCTTTGATTTTAAGGATATTTCCAAATCTCATGTTAGTTTTACTCTTCTTTTACCACCATATATTAAAACTTCATACTTTTTCACTGATATTTAGTTTATTCTCATTGATTGTAAACATGATTATAATGATTCAACTAAAAAAAATCTTTCTCTTCTTTCCCTTTCCACATTTTCATCTGCACCAGGCCGAAAACCAGGTAATATAATCATTTTTTAAAATTTCTTTTGCAAATTTTAATGATTGTGTTGATTTTTCATTGAGGACTTGAAAATATACATCTATTTTTGTTAACTTTACTGATGTAGCTGTCATAAAAATATCTTTTTATTTGCTTAACAGTTATATTTGTTTCTAAAACATGTTTGCATTTGTTTGTATATATTTATTACTTTAACATTAATCAAATTTGTCTATATTCATCCTCAGAAAATGTTATATTGTTTTTATGTATCATATTGCAATTTTAGAAATATTGCTTCTTTTATTTGGAGATAGTAAAAGAATTAAAAAAAAATGATTGAGACTGTATTTATAATTTCTATTTCTAGCACTTTATTATTTTATATTAAAGGCTAGAAAGCTAATCAAAGTAAAGGGCTACTGTTAAAATAGTTATGATGAATGAGGAGGTCTTTGATATAACAGTAAAGGGCTACTACTGTTAAAATAGTTATGATGAATGAGGAGGTCTTTGATATAACAGTAAAGGGCTACTGTTAAAATAGTTATGATGAATGAGGAGGTCTTTGATATTAAATGAAAGATAAAGTAATAAGAAGTTTATGAGGATAAAGAGGAGAGATAATGATTGGCCCTTGATTTGAAGAGGTTAAGATGGTAGTTTTCAGGGAAGAATCCACACAAGAATCAAAGTAACAGTTGTTGGCTCCTTGGTTCTCCTTACATTTGGAATACTGAGTAAATTAGGAGGATTTTACTCTGTGAAAGTAGCATAGCATGTTCTAACTGTTAAGTCTGAACTGTTAAGACTAAAGAATGGAGCTTATCTGAACATTTGCCATGGAAATAGCAATAAAGTAGTGAAAGACTTGTAATTGTGTGTCTGTGAGAAAGTAGCTACAGAATAGAGAATAAGTTTTTCCTCATAAGACTATAAATTATTTTTTAAGTTGATAATATGACAGTAATTCTTGAGATGAAGACAGTTCTTGCCTAAATTGATGTTCATTTGCAGATAATACATTCAAAACATTTATTATTGATACTTCATTATAAAACAGTCTTCTAAGTTCACTATATTACTGTCTAAAACTGATTACAACTCAATTCATATCTCAAATCTGAATTCACTGGTATCATACAATGCTTAAACTTTGGGCTTATTTTTTACTTCATTCAAATTTTAGGATTTTTCATATCTGAATGGCATGTTTTTTTTCTAGGTTGATTGTATTATGTAGCCTTTACTTAAATTTGAACTCACTACTTTTTTCTCATCTAAGGTGGCATATAAATAAAAATATTTACAGGAAAACAGGGAAAAAAAACCCTGTAATCTGAAAATAAATAAAAATCTTTATCTATATATATTTTTCTTGAAGACATATTAATTCTTTTAATTTTTTCTGTTGTAGCAAAACCTTCTCCAAGTGATACAGGTAAGTAAATTAATAGTTATGATTTTAAGAGAAAAGTAAAATTGCTTTGACATATATTTATTCAAAAAAGTATTGGTTGAAAGTTAAACTCAGTTTTATTCATAAAAATGGTGGTAAATTATATGAAGATAGCTCATGACATCCTGGAAATGCTTAACCAATATAAAAAAAAACAATCTTTGCATGTTGGATAAATAGAACTTTATCTTAAATTTAGTTAGAAAGAAACTTTCTCAAGTTATTTAAGAAATGTATATGAAGATGTAAAAAAAATTCAATATATTGCTTGTTTTGGGCAATAATCACTGTAGTTGCTAGTTGCTTTTTTAAGAAGATATCTGACAAGAATTGAAGTAATAAGAAATAATGTTGGATTATATATATATATAAAATAATTGCAACATTCAAAACATTAATTTAAGACAGTGCTCAATATAAATAGATATACATATACATATATATATATATATATATATATATATATATATATATATATATATATATATATATATATATATATATATATATATATATATATATATATAAATTAACTTAGTGAGCCAACAAACCTACCAAGGTTTCACCTAAATGGATATTCAGGGAACGCTGGCTAAAGAGGAAAATAACAACAACATGATAAAGGGAACTCAATACCCACATGACCAAAAATAAATGGAAGACACCAAACACAAAAGGGGGGAAACTTTTATTAAAAAACATGTATAAACATTAAAAAAAATAAATAAATAAAATAAAAATAAAAAGCGCCAACTAACGAAGACGAAAACCTAGACCTACTAATGACAACAAAGAAAATAAAGGAAACAGGAACCCTACCAAGCATTCCTCATTCAATGGCCAAGACTTCCTATATCTACACTTATTAAGTATTTCTGTTTTAGAATTCAATAAACTGCTTGTGGGTTCAAACAATGCTATGGCAAATTTTTCTTCTCCATACAACCTGCAAAATTTCTTGCTAGCTTTGAACTTTGTACATCTTTTCAATATTTCCCATTTTAAAATGGGGTCTATGTTCAGTTCTTGTTTAATTGACCAATACATAAGTAGAAAGAGTGGTGCTGTGCTTATATTTTTCATTGTTAAAACTACTGGTGTGGTTATAGTATTGTTTTTAAAACTGTCTTGAGTAGCAAGGTGTGATAGGTGTGAGTTTGTGACCCTGGGTTTCACGCTCTTGCGATCATCAGACAAATTGATTAATTTTTTTAAAAATTGGCTATATGTAGGGCTGCATATATTGGTGTATTTTTGTGGAAGTAGGAGCAAAATTGGGAGGAAAATTTGTTGTCATGACAAACGCAGACATATAAACTTTTGTACACCCATTGACGTACGCAGAGACACACAGTTTTCCTTCCCACTTCCACAGAATACACGAATATACACAGCCCTACATATATCCAATTTTTTAAAAAATTAATCAGTTTGTCTGATGATTGCAAGACCATGAAACCCAGGGTTACAAACTCACACCTATCTATATGAATATGTCAGCTCTATCACTGATATTGAGCACTTTCAAATAAGTGCCACACATATATAATATATAAATAAAATAATATATATAACAAATTGCATATATATATATTTATATACATACACATTTCACACACACACACACACACACACACACACACACACACACACACACACACATATTTGTGTGTGTGTATATATATATATATATATATATATATATATTTATTTACTTAGTTAACGTATAATAATCATAAAAAATAAATTTGTTTAAAGTTGGACAATCTGCTATCAGTCATGGATAAGTCAAAAACTGATTTCAGAAGTTTTGAACATTATAAAATTATATTTTTCTCCTTATTAATATGTATAATGTATATATCTATATGTTTTTACAGAGGCTGGTCAGGATATAATTTTGATGTTGGATACCAGTGTTGATATTTCTCTCTTCCAATGGATGATTGCATTTGCTCGTGCTTTTACTGGTCAAGCTGATGTGAACTCTGGTCGGATGAGAATTGGTCTGATGGTATTCAGTGATGATGCACATGTTGAAGCACAACTTAATTCCCATTTGAACCAGGCGGATCTCTTGCAAGTAGTTGATTCACTTCCTCACAAGAAAGGAAAATCAGATAAGGCTCGGGCTTTCCGGAAAGTAAGCAAATATTTCTTTATTTCCATTTTTTGTTTTGTTACTTCAAAAAGATTATTATTTATGAGTTTATTCATTTCTAAAAATTAAAATTGAATGGTGATACTGACATTTGTATCTTTACATATTTTTTGTGTATATACTGAGGTGTGAGTTACTGAATTTGTAACAATCTGTAAAGTTAAATGTGTGGACTAGTAACATTTGGTTTATTTTTTAACTGCATTGTGTTACATAAAAATATACATATGTGTAGAGTAATTCATAATGGTTAAGTGGAATTGGCAGAAATGCCGAACAAAGGGATTTACAAAGTTTTCTATAAACAATAGCAAAAGAAAGAAAATGAACAGAGCAAAATAATGCTAACCAAACAATATACATGCAAGACAAAAGTAGACAAAGCAACAGTAATAAGGTAAAAAAAAATCACA